>VXBC01006921.1:107300-159774 GCA_013399945.1 Ploceus nigricollis | reverse complement strand
CGGCCGCGGGGAGAAACCACTTGTGGGATCGCTCTCCAGCGCCCCAGCTCCAGCCGAGCGACAGCTGCGGAGCCACTGGCAGCGCGGGCTGGGGCGGCCCCAGCACCGGGCACCTCCTCCGGCCCCGCCTCCGGGCAGAAATAACCTTTTCCGCCCCCGTGCTCAGAGCTCCGGCCGCGTCCCCAGTGGGAGCTCTCGAGGAAGGGGAGCTACGTCGTGTCCTCACGGGCTTGTTAGCCTGGAAGAACGCCGCTCCCCTTGGGAAATCCCGGCTCGGCCACCCCCGCTCCTCGGGGCGCCCCGGGGGGGGACGGAGTACCGGCTGCTGGAGAGGACCGAGGGCGGCCCTGCCGTCTCCTGTGGGGCTTTGTTTTGTAATATCCTGCCCCCTAACACGAGCCTACGGTCGCGCTTCAAATGTGTGGGGTCAGGCTGCGCCTCCCCGCCGCTGAAACGACGGGGGCCCTGCCTCGCCCCGGAGCCTTCAGCGGTGCTGGGGGTTCGCGTGAAGGAGCCTGTGTTTGCAAGAAGCCAGGTCCTCCCTGTGCGCTGAACCTGGTCCTGCTAAAGGGATTTTTATCATTTCCTGCTTTTTTGTTTGTTTTTGATGGCACACATACTCTAACTAGCTTGTCAGGAGTAAATGCTTTGAGTGTTTGCAGTGAGTTGAGAGCAATGTCAGGACTGACTAATCATTAGCCTTTGCCGTCTGCTATTATCCGCCGCCTGAACCTGCCTCGCTCTGTGTTCCCGAACGGCTTCAAGTTCACTGAAGGGTTTATGGCTGCTTTAAGCAGGACCAGCCTCATTCTTTGCAAGCGCTGCACTCGGAAACTGGAAAACTACCCCTGTATATTGATTAAATATGTAGGTTTCTTGCTCTGAGCTGGATCAGCCTCACGTTTTGCAAGTGCTGCACTTGGAAACTGGAAAACTACCCCTGGATGTTGATTAAACATGTCGGTTTCTTGCATTCACCTCCAATTTACTTGTCAAGCATACCTGAAAGCTTCATAATTACCAAAAACATTACTTCACAGAGAAGGAAATTAATAGGAATAACTAGCATATAGCCAAAAACTGTGTTGTGTATGGTATACCACCCAGCAGAGGATCCTTTGGCATTTGAAATAATCCTTAATTTGAAGAAAAGATGCCCTAAAATTTCAAATTATTTGCAGTCCAAGACTGAATATCTGGGGAATTTAAGATGGATTGGAAAGGGAATAATGTTGAGACTTCTGCAGTCTGTTTTGGGTATAAATACTGTGAAAGTGGATGATTTATCAAATGTCCTTTTTTTAAGGGCTTCTATTAAACAGGTACAAGAGAGAAGGAAAAATATCATTTATTAGCTTTGTTTATATGTTATATCAATAGGTCCCATCCTGTTAAAATTGATGTTAAGACTAATCCACTTGGTGGCACAAAGCCTCCTCCTGTATCATTGTTTGCCATTACTTCTGTAGATCAATTCTGGAATAATTAGAAAAATTACTCACTGCAGTAGCTTCAGTAGCTCTGTTTGCTTTTGCATTGAGCAGTCCCCTTTTCAACAAGATATGCTTGGCATTTGCTTCTGCTGATAAGAAATCGGTAAATGGGGTGGGAAGATGACAAGCAAACTAAAGACTAATTTACAGGGAAAAGTTAATATTTGCTCATCTGCCAGATACAGTAGGTTATTGTTTCTTGCCACAGTCTGAATGGCAAAGTGTTTTTCTAAATTATGGTGTTTTCCACAAAATGCAGATTTGGTGTTAATCCATTCAACATTGCGCTTACATCACCTTACAGGAAGCAAGAACAATATGTCTCTGTTGTTCTCAAGAACAGCCCGTGTTTGTCAAGTGCAGAAGGAAGTCATGGACTGAAAGGAGACGGAAGAAGCATGCTATTCCACTTAGCATTACTGACTTGTGAGGCTTGCTTCATTATTAGCACCATGTCTGTTCCAAATACAAGGCAGTTTTTCTACTGATTTGGCTGTGAGTGAGGTTGAGCACTAAACTGGGAAAAAAAATCAAAATACTGTTGAATAACAAACACAAGTTGCTGATGGTTTTATAAAGTGAAAATATATCTTTTAATCTGTTAGCTCTCTGAAATGAACAATCAGGCATTTAGGACATCTTGTGTTTTCATGTTTGATTAGGAGATAACTCCAAGGACTTTTTAAAAACTGAAGTAACAGCCCATTTGTTATCAGAAGTACTCTTACCTTGTTCTCTTGTTTCTCAAGGGCTGTGAAATTAACATCTTTAACACCAGATGGTTTGTATATAATCACGATTCAGTACCATCCTGTTCCAGCTCTGTTTTTTTCAGAGACAAAACAGACAAAAACTTGGAACAACCAGTTGGCTGTAGACTTGTTGAAATAATAACCTTCTCTTTGTTATATATTTCTACAGCTATAAATCATTTACCTCTAGTATTAACCATAATTATAATTTTAACATCCAAGAGTTTGCCAACCTTATTAGTTGCAAATATAAATGCAATAGTTGATGAGTTACAAAGAGCACATGACAAATACCACAGGCTTGATTTAGCTGATCCAACTAGTGTAAACAAGGTCCAAGACCAAAAAAGACAATTCAAATGTATCCTGATTTATAGAGATTAAATCTAAACAAAACTCTGTCCAATTTATATTTTTCACGTATTGTGGCCATCCATGTCCAGTAGAGGGAGAAAAATTATTTTAGACGAATCTGCATTTTGAATGTTTACAGTAAAGTGGATGGAATTCATAGAATAAACTGAAATTTATCGCCACAAATACTGGGTTTAAAATGCATGTGAAATTTCATCAATCCTTTAAGGACCTCTTGTTTAATTACAGGATAACATATAGGAGTGAGAGATTGGAGATTTACTGTAAAATTTTCACTGATAAACAGGAAAAAGTTTTCAGGAGTCCAGCATCCTTCAATTATGAGTGTCTAAAAAAACCCAAAAGAATTTTAAGAAACTTGGAGATACAGAAATTTGAATGATATATTAAAAGTACATAAGTTAATGTGATTTTTGTAACCTTTAGGCCAGAACTCTCCCAAGTACTAGAAACGGTTAAACTGAAATTAGAAAACCTTGTTTCTAAAAGCTATCTAAAAAGTTAGACTAAGTATATCACTGTAGGCAATGAGAAGTAACTTCCAAGTTCAGTAGGGAGAAGACAGTATTTTGAGGCAGTCAGCTGCCAGTCCTTAAGAAAAGGTACACTTATAGTCACACTGAACATTTAAAACAATATTTAAGTGGCGGGGGGGGAGGTAAATAGAGACTGGTGGCCATTGTGTAGGGATGTAGCTGATCATGGAATAGGAATAACAGGGGGAATCTGCTTACCAAATTACAGCATGGTGCACATGGGAGGCATCAAGCAAAACCTGACTGAACAATGTGGATACATCATCAGGGATGGATATTTCACCAGTCAGGATTGTCCTTGTAGCCCTTTTCTTATGACCATGGTGAAGATTTTGTGCTGTTCTTGCTTCATACTCTATCCTCATAATTCTCACATTTCTTTCTAAATCGCCATGTCTAAATCTTCATTTGCTTCAGTGTCTTTCCCTCCTCTTGCTTCTTTTATTCTTTTGAACGTCCAGAAAAGCCTCCATGCTAACTGCCTCTTCCTTCCAAATGCCATAACGCTCAGTTTAGCTATATGAGGGGAGCCTTTTCCCTTTGCATTCATTACTGCAACACCATTGGTTGCTTTTATTTGTTTATTTTCAAAGTTGCCAGTTTTTCAATCTTAAATGAACCTTGGGATTCTAAATGCTTTTTCTAAAGCTGCAACACATTCAGCTTTATGATGATATGGGGATTTCAGCTGGAAACATCTCTATGCTTCTATCAGTCTTAATAAGCATTCTCTTGTAGAAGAAAATCTTGATGGCATGGAGCCTAGGGAATGGTTCAATAGTTAAAAGACAGACAAAAATTAACTGCAGTCCTTGAATCTTTTCAGTGTTTTAAGCTACCTGCCCTTGCATATGAGGAAATAGCTCACATTCTACTTTCTCTGGTAGAAAAGATCTTTTTATAAGTTGTTCAAACTCTCAGACTCAAGCCTTTCTGATTGCTGTTCCTGCTGACCAGCAAGGGTTTTGGAAGGATTTGTGTACACAGCACTGATGGTTACCAGCTCAACTCACACCTAAGCTAGCTGTCAGCTAGCAAGCTGAGGAAATGAAGGACATGTGTTTGTAACAGAGCAGAGCTCTTGGGTCCGAAAGGGTGGAGATACTGCAGGAAGCATCCCAAGCACCTATTATAATGCTAACGAGGGGTACGTCTGCGAGCTGAGCGTAGAGAAGTGACAGCTGCATAAAGATAGCCTAAAACTGCATACTAAGCAACTTTCCCGTTTTTAATTGAAATTATGTTGTGTTTTCAATTTCACTGTAGTTGGGGATTTTTTTCCTTCAACTGAGGGCTCTCGTTTTTTGCGTGGAACATGGCTGCCATCTACTGCTGCATGCAGGATCCGTCTGTTTGGAAGAATCTGTCTGGATTCCTCCTCTGCACTGGTGAGGCCACACCTCGGGTCTTGTGTCCAGTTCTGGGCCCCTCAGTTCAGGACAGACATTGAGGTGCTGGAGCAAGTCTAGAGAAGGACAACAAAGGTGGTGAAGGCTCTGAAACACAAGTCTGATGAGAAGCAACTGAAGGAGCTGGGGGTGTTCAGCGTGGAGATGAGGAGGCTCAGGGATGACCTTATAGATCTCTAGAACGCCTTGAAAGGGGGGTGGAGGCAGGTGGGGGTCAGCCTCTCCTCCCCTGCAACTTTTGACAGGATGGGAGGAAATGGCCTCAAGCTGAGCCGGGGAGGTTTAGGCTGGACATTAGGAGGAATTTCTTCACGGAAAGGGTGATTAGACATTGGAATATGCTGCCTGTGGAGGTGGTGGCATCACTGTCCCTGGAGGTATGTAAGGAAAGCCTGGACGTGGCACTGAGTGCCATGGTCTAGTTGACATGGTGGTGTTCAGTCATAGGTTGCACTCGGTGATCTCAGAGGTCTTTTCCAATTTAATTAATTCTGTGATTCTGTGATTTGGTGTTAGCTGAAAGGAGCTGGCTGGTAGATAATTTGGTTTCAGTAGCTGCATATAAAATGCTGCTATGATTGGTGATCCTTTGTATTTCTTGAATTTACTCCAGAGGCTGAGGAGGAAATAGAGTCATGTTTAGCAACTTTGTTTCTTGGGACCTTCTCTCTTTGCCTGTAAAATAGCTTTTGTTGTTATTCTACCTTGAAACCATCCTATTCAAATACTTTCACTGACCGTATTATTTTGCTTTCTACTTCCTGGATCTTCAAAACCAGAATTCACAAGTTTGTCTGTGAAAAAAATGTTTGAGAACTAGTCCTTCTCTCAGGACTTCCTTGTAACCTTTTATCCACTTCTTGATCTTTATGTCTATGAAAATTCTTTTAATCGTGTCTTTAAAATAAAGCTGGGCCACTGATAAGAACTGGTTCCTGCTTGCATAATCTCTCTGGAGAATTTCACTCATTATGAAAGATCAACCAGCTTGGAAAACATGCACTTGATGAAACCTTTCCAATTCAGTGACAAATAGTCTATAGAGTAACTGGACTTTACACCATTAAGCATCTGACTCCCTGACACCTTGCAAACGGCAGTGACCAAATTTACTTACTGTACCCCTGTGGTGGCCTTGTCTCTTTTCAAGAATTGCTATTGACATCCCAGTCACAAAGGGCAATTACTTTAAAAACACTTGCTCAGAAAACTGTCCTGTAACTTGCATTTTGAAAAGACAAATTAATGTAAAAAGATTCCATGGAAGCTAAAATTGGTTGAATTTGGCCTGGAGCAGCCAATTCTGTAAGGTATCCCTTTGCCCCAGGGTTAAAAAAATCTGATCTCACCTGATATCAATAAATGAAGCCTGTAAATTGCCAGTTATGAGGCTTTGAGAACTGCTGTGGTAATCCAAAGGATACATTAAATTGAGCTTCACTTGCACTGAACTGATTTTATTCTAAAATCCTGGAGGCTATTTAATACACATATTTGTTTTCATTTTTATTACAAGATCTGAATGCCAGTTTAAGCAAGTGAATATTTTTGTGGCTTTACAATGGATTTTATAGTCAAGGTTTAGTTTTAAATATAAGGCTAGGTAGCAGGAGTACGCAACTATGGTCCAAGTTCCATGAGGTATCTGTGACTAAATAATCTAATTTGCCTTTGCTGTAACTTCTGGAAGTGTAGAATGATACTTTTGCATTTTTATCTTTAAACACATAGATGGGTCATTGTTACTAATTAGGGTGGTCTGTGTCCAACTGGAATAATCTCAGTGTCTGTATTTTAAGGGACATAGATATGGATATATATATATACACACGGTATAATATGGCAAAAGCTGCAGCTGCGGCTCTGCTATTCATTTTCTAAGCCTGAACACCCCCTGCCCACCTCTTCCTTTCAAAGGCAAAATTCCCACTGATTTAAGCAGAAGTTGTCATAGGTGTAAGAAATTTATTCCTAAAAGGGCTTCCATAAAGCACAATTGCATACTGAGAAGAATGATAAAATATGCAGATCTATTCAAGAAATTAGGAGAATGAAAAGCTTAGAAGGTCTTTTTTAAAAGGAAAAATGAAAGCTAACGCACATACTTATGACTTAAACATCTCATGTATTCAAGCTGATGCACACACACCGAGCCGATCTATGTCCTACGTGGCATATAAAAGAGCGGATTGTTTCTGAAATTTGGCAGTGATTCCTTTGCGAAGGAAGGCGATTCTGAGGACTGGCGTTCCCCGGTTCCCCGCACCGGCAGAGCGCTGGGCCGCCCCCTGCCATGGCCAAAGATGGCGGTGGCTGCGCCGCNGTGGGTGTGCAGAAGGACAGACGGTGTCTGTCAAATGGCACAGCATTTGGGGACGACTTCCCTTTCCGCTGCGTTTGTTTTGCTGTGAGACGGCGCCTGTGCCCCGCGGCCGGGCCGGGGGTGTCGCGGGAGCTGCCCCTTACTCTCCACAGCCCTCCGGGATCCGCCTCTTCCCAACCCGCTGCTGCCCTGGTGCTTCTCACAGCGCACTCGCTCATTTGATAGGGTCGAGAATAAAGACGTACACAGTGTGAATAAAATGTCTGAAGATAACTTTCTCCGGTGACAGGACCCGAGGGAATGGCCTGAAGTTGTGTCAAGGGAGGTTTAGGTTGGATATTAGGAAAAGGTTCTTCATCCCGAGGGTGGCTGGGCGCTGGAACAGGCTCCCCAGGGAAGTGGTCACAGCACCAAGTCGGACGGAAGCTCAAGTGTTTAGACGATGCTCTCGGACGTGACTCTTTGGGATGGTGCTGTGCAGGGCCCGGCGTTGGACTCCATCCTGATGGGTCCTTTGCAGCTCAGCTAGGGCTGTGTTTCTGTGCCTTCAGCTGCTTTTGTTTTAGTCCCTGAGTGTCCAGGCAGGCCCTGGTGACCCTGTAGTCTCTTGAAAAAGCCAAGCTGAGCTTCAATATTTCTTCAATACTGGCATCTTTTTCATTTCCAGTGGGAATATTGCTCCCCAAAACATTAATTTAAAAAAAAAATCCAAGTGTGGAATTACTTTAACAATATCCCTATCAGATGAGGAAGCAGAACCGATTGTGTTTTATCAGAACTGAATTATTTATTTAGTTTCTGGTGAGCTGTGTTTGTATAACAATATTCAGGAAAGGGTGAAAAAAGTGTTCGGTCTGCTGTGTTATCAAAAAGACAAAAGCAACTCTGTGTTGGTATGTCTGTCATGTGAGGCCCATGGGGAAAATGCACTTTTATGCTTTATAAGCAAGTCTTTTTCAACCTCACCTACAGATATACTGCAGTAAAAAAAACCCAAACAAAACAAAACAAAACCAAAACAAAAAAAGCACCAAAAAACCCAAAATCAAACCAGAACAATATGATGTAAATTAATTACTGTTTTAGAGACTACAAGATGTTTAATTATGCAAGTAATTGTTAGGCCTCTTAAAGTTCATGTGCCCTTTGTGTTTGCGCACTGAAGCTACTTCAGAACCGCCCCAGTTTCCTTTGGCATTGGGGAACTAGTTGTGATGTTTTGTTTTATTTTGCTCGTTTAGGTTGTGGAACTTTGGCAGTGCTGGAACAAAACGAAGCTGGGATTGTTCTGCTCAGGAGGTAATACAGGTTTATTTTTGTAAGATAAAAACTTACTTTGTACTCGTGAGTACCAGGCACAACTGAAATATTTTTGTTTATTTTTAGTGATATAAGGTATTTTTTTCAATTCTGAAGTAACTACTGAATACAGGTCTTTGTATTTACATACAGTACAAAAGATATGTTTACATTGCATCGATTTTGTTATGGGAAATCATCTGGCTTGCACCATTTCCATAGTGTAAACTATTTTGTAGAAAACTGACAATGTGAATTAAGAGCAGCTTCTCTGCCCTAGCTTGAAATTATAAGTTCTAGCTCTTTAGGAATAGTGCCTTGACACATAGATTTATGCCCTTTTGATTGATTTATACTGAAAATAGAGCAGGAAGCTACATCAAGTCATGGAGGTCCTTCCTAGGAGATGCAATTTTCTAGGGGTTTTAAGGAGATTGATTTTGTTGTGGATGGAAGGAGGAGAAAGGTTAGAAAGGAGGGGGTTTAATACTTGTCTGTTATTAACCTAAAATGTTTTAAGGAAAGTCTTGAAACAGTGATTGTTTAGATTAAGGTGGCTGACATGGAAATGCTTAAAAATAGTTAATCATATTCAGAGAAACCTTTTTTGATTCATAATTATAAAACAAGACTGTTTGAAGATGTTCAACACTCTGTTACTTCTGTTAAATACTCTGGTTTAGTACAGTTCATTTCTGTTTTCAGTGACTCCACTTATTTTGTGGTAGAAAGTCCTCTTAAGTTCCTGACCCACAGCCTGTGTTGTTTATCAAAGTGTTCCATGTGCTCCTGATCATTACTGCAGAGTGCCATCAAATTTGGCCTAAGCTTAGCTAAACCTTCAATGAAAAGGGGGTAAAGAAATCAGTTTTTCCCATCAGATAATATTGCAGTAATTGGTAGCTTTTGCAAAGTAACTAATATATGGCATCAGATACCATATGGTGAATTGTTGGTGTGTTGAAAGCATTTTCAAGGGAGTGTAGAGTTCTTCAGTAAATTCATGACTGTATTTCTGTTGTGTTTTCATTGTGACTCAGATTCATAGTGGTGTAAATTGGATAAGGCTCTCCCAACACAGTTTTATTTCTTTCTTTACCACAGTTGTTAGAAACAAAGTGCTCTTACATTCTGGACAAACCATAGATCAGACTGAGGCGTGTTGTACCTCTGTTTGCGTGGCAAGTTTTAGACTGGAATCAGAGTTCCTTCTTCATGTGTGGAAGGTCCTTGGCTCATTTCTGCTTTAACTTAATCAGTCTATTCTGGCATATGGTTGTAGAAATTGACGTTCAAACAAGAAAATTAATAGTGAGGGGATTCACTTGAAACTCAAATATGTAAAAATGCTGTTTAGAATGGTAAAAAGGGCGATTTAAATACTTTCGTTGCATGGAACTAGCCCACACTTTTTTGTCATGTTTTCTCACAGACAAATATCTTCATTTTTCCAATTTAGTTTTGACTGGAATGATGGCCTGTTTGATGTGACCTGGAGTGAGAATAATGAAAACATGTTGATCACTTGTAGTGGAGATGGATCTCTGCAAATCTGGGACATGGCTAAAACCAAAGGTCCACTGCAAGTCTATAAGGAGCACACTCTGGAGGTAAATCAGACAAATTTAAAAAATTTAATGGATGCTCTTATGTTTGAATAATTAAAATATTTATTTGTAGTCTTATAATCAAAAGTGGCTTTTTATTTTCTAACTTTTTTGGGTCTGTGGTTTGAATTAATAACTTGAATATAAAGTGGATGTACATATTCTTTTGCATGTTCATACACTGTAGTAGGTGCTGCTTGATTACACAAATCTAATATATTCAGAACTAGCATTTGTGATTCCTTACAGCCTAAGTAATCATTGTGATGTATAAAATTACTGCAGTCACGCTGTGATTTTTAAAGAGCCTTATTAGATGGATCTAAATCAGATAGCTGATATATCAGTCTTATTCTTGAGGTTGTGGAGTGATACACATTATCCTTAGCAACTGGGATGCATTCACATCTGCTTATCATTTTCCCTCCTAGCATCTGTGAGATCCTACTCAAGTAACAGCAGTCAAATATTGGGACAGTGTGTATGTTTTTTTAGCCTTGGTTTGATACTGTTGCATTTGATTTTCTTAAAATCTCAGTTTGTTTGTGCAGTGGTATATGGGTAGAGAAGAATATTATATTCAGGTTCATAAATATATTTGCATAGATTTAAGGATATTTATACTGTAGTACATATATCTTCCCTAAAGTGATTTTTCTTCCCTTTTTTTTTAAGCTTTCCTTCTAACCCTCCACTCACTTCTGTTAGGTCTTTGAACTTAAGATGCAGTGAGTTTCAGCTTGCATTTTACTGACTTTACTGATATTTTATCTAAAGGACATCGATCTCAATAAAATAATCTAGTAGATATGCAGTCAAAAAACTGATTGAGGAAATTCAATTTCGTTCCCAAAAACCTCAAGATTTTTTCAGATATGAAGCACAAAGCTAAAAGCTGAGTGACTGTAGTTACACAAGAGCCCATCTTCTGTAGCTTACTTCTTTGTAGTTTTTCTACTTTGGTTTAATACACTTACTGTATAAACTGAGAATTTTGGGAGAGGAGTTTCTAGTTCTGATCAGTATTTTGATAATGTTCAAAGGCTGATAGTAGTTACAGAAAGATGTAGGTGAAGCATAGTACCATTTTTTTTTTGTTTCTGTCATTTTCTCATTGAAATTGCGTCAGTAAGTTTATTTGGTTCTGTTACACCATCTGTTGTTTGTGAAATAAACATTTCTGTGTCTCTGTCTTAGCTGAGCTGGAAGCATGGGAGGTGGACATATTCAATTGTGCTCAGAAAGACAATATAGGAAACATGGGCTGAGTGAGAGTTTATTGTGAGATATGAAAGGTTTGTAGTGATTCTTTATGAACTTGTGTTAGGAGGATAGATTTCAGAAGGAATTTACCTAGCAATTTGTGGCAAACACTGGCAGACAGTGTTCTCACTACCTTCCTAATCCTTAATCCCTGTCTGACATTTTTAATGGCAGTTTTGTCACTGCATTTTGTATTATTTCTAATGCATGATTGACAGGGATCTGTTTCTTTTTTTTCCTAAATGAGATCATTGTTCCTTCTCAATAAGAATGTGCATTTCTAATTTAAAAGTGAATTTGCATTTTCAAAGGACAATGAGTTTTATTTCAGCACTAGCCAATTGCTGAATCTTATGAATAAATTAGTCTAATTTACTTTGGTTTTGACAAAATCTCACTGGATTGTGAGATAATAGAATGCTTGAATTAAATTTGTCTTGTAAAGTGAGGCTGAACATTTATTTTAAACTATTTATGTGTTTTTACATATTTTTTTCCTTCATTTTTTCATCTTGCCTGAGGCATTTCTTGCTGCTGTTTCGGCATAAACTAGAGTTCATTTATTTTATGATTGAAGATAAAGCACTAAAAGATTAACATCTAAGGTTTATGCTGTGTTATTTATTAGTCTTTCCCAGTTGCTCAACACAGCTTCCATTGAAGTGTCTACAAGTTTTTGTTGGAGGATGGCATGAGAAAGAAGAGTAAAAGTGAACCTTACTGGGTTATTCACACTGTCTTCTTTTCATCCTCTCCCTATTACCTAGACCTGTGACAAGCCAAATGGAGAGGATCTCTTGTTTTTCCCGAGCCTGTTGTCTTTTCTGTTTGTAATTCTTGCCCGAGGAAGAGTTCGCCCAGGTCCCGCTGCCTCTGCTGCAGCTGCAGAGCGCTGAGCAGTGCCAGCCCTGTGTGCCGTATGTGCCCAGGTCTGTGTCACAGCGGGTGCTCTGCAGATCTACGTGCTGATAGCTTGGGAGTGAGCTGGGAGCCCTGTGTGTGCTTTGCTTTATCTGTGCAGTAGATCTGATACATCCCAAGTACAATGTATTGAATACCAGTTACGTGGGTTGTGTGACACAGGTGCGTGTTTCCCAAAGATCTGTTTCTGTCTGGAAAATCTTAAATATTAATATGAGAGCCAAACACTTACTGAGCTGTTGTGTGAAAGAGGCATACTGTGTAGTGATACAATTAGGGGCATTTTCAAACAGCAGCAGCTTAAGAGTTGGGCTCAGGCCATCACATTCAAAAGCAGAGAGAGAAATATTTGTGAGGAGCTTGAGAGGCACTTTGGAGAACTGTCATGTCTTCCATTCTTAGAATCTATGGAGAGGTACTGGTGTGTTTCCTTTGGTACTATTTTAATAGCAAGAGTTAGAGTGGAAAGGAGCATGTTTTAATGAGCTGTAGTATAATTAGTTAGCTAACAAAAGTAGAAAAGTCAAGAGTATGGTTTGGTAAAAAAACCCAAAATAATTACCTCTCAATTGGTTATACAGCTTTTGTTAAGTACTGTCCCAGTGTCTTGTACATTTGGGCTGTAAGCTCCTCAAGGAAGGTAGGTAGTACAGAATGGTTCTAGAGCAGTATGGCTTTCAGTATATGGGAAGTAGGACTTTGGCAAATAAAAAGGGGAGTTGCAGATAAAGCAGCTTGTTTTTCTCTGGGCAGTGGTTGTGTTCGACTTATGGAAGATAAGCAAATAGATGAAAACCACCAAAGGTGGATCTAGCATAGACTGAAATATTTCTTAGAAAGGAAAATGCTCAGAAATAGCTAAATATTACCTCAATTTCCATTTCACACAGGACATTTTCCATAGAAGACTTCAAGAGTTGCTGGATTTCTTTCCCTTTCAGCTTCTTTGCTTTTTTAATCTGGGGAAACAGGTCCAAGCACTTCCACCTTCAAAACAGAGTTGCTGTCATTAAATGCACAATTCCATCTATCCAAGACAAACCCAACATCTAGTGTGTTGACTTGCAGATCATATCCAGTGCTGTGCTAGAACTAGATTATCCCAGGTGGAGTACAAATCCTTGGTGGTTAGTGGCCCAGCTGTTGAGAGCGGTGCCACCTACTACTCGTAGGTAGCGACCACGTTTCTGAGAAGTGTCCTAGGAGCTCTGATTGGGTCAGGAGGTGAAGTGGATGAACTGTTTTATCTAATATTTATCCACCTTACACTGAAATGGTTCGTGTTCCGCTGCAGCTTATTGAATCACTTTGGTGTGAGGTAAAACCAGACAAAACAGAATGCACCTTCCATCAAATAAAGATGTGAATTTGAAGATGGAAGTTGTATATGTACTTGAGACTTGAGAATTTTAAATAATTTGAAGAACTACCTTAGTGCATTTGTTTTTGTAAGGCAGCAGAGCTGAAAAATCAGTAGTGAAGGGTGGAATTAAGGTATCCTCTCTCAAAGCAGGGGCCAGAATTAGAATATGCTGTCAGGGAAGAGGGAGCTTATTTCAACTACACAGTGGAAAGTAATTTCTTAATAGCTGAAATGAGTAGTTATGAGGGAAAGTGAGTTTTTAATTTATTTTATTTTACTTGTTTGAGGATTTGGATGGTAAAAAAAGAGTGCCATAGAACCTGGAAAACATGGTAACCAGGAGTATTTTATGACATATATTTCTTAGGACTAGATATAATAAAAAAGCATTTATTGTTAGTCAGCTAAAATCTCAAAGTCACCTGTGAAAAGAGATGGCATTTACAATGAGAGATGGCTAGCAATTGGAAACTGTAGATCTTTGAATAAAATTGGATCAGCAATAAGAAATCAAGTCTGAATTATGGCTTTTAAGGTGGTAGACTCCTAGTGATGGCAGATGTATGTGGATTTTGTTACAACTTTTCTTTTTCCTCCATTTTGACCCATCTTTACTTTTTCAGATTCTTTTCTTAGCCTGTATGTACCTTTAATGTCTGACTGAGAGGCTACGTTTAATTTTTGTTCAGGTAAATGGTATTGTTGGCAAGTTTTGCTGTGCTTCAGTGGTATAGTTTTTCAGCTGACTAGGATACAATCTGCAAATCCAAGTCTATTTTGTGAAATTCTGGCTAACTACAGCCTGAAACTTGTATTCTAATGCTCCTTCTAAACTATGTTCTTATGTCATTTACAGGCATATAGTGTTGACTGGAGCCAAACTAGAGGAGAGCAGCTAGTGGTGTCTGGTTCATGGGATCAAACAGCCAAGCTGGTATGTTGGTTTTCTGTTGAAGGTGAAAAGTGTGATTTCTTTTGGATCGCACAGTCCTTTGTGTTAAGAAACAACATGGATTCTCTTTTCCTGTTTATTTTTACCCTGCAGCTGAAATTCTGCTTTAATTGAGAAGTTGTTTAAACTCTCAGATGATACCAGTTTAAGCATACAAGTGCCTTTTTTTTAAAACGTTCATCTAATCCTTTCTGTATGTATAAAGTTGGGTGTTTTTTTCAGTGTATGAAACCTTTAATTTCTTATTGAATGTGTATCTCAACAGTCTTCTTTTTTCCTTTATTCAGTGGGATCCAACTGTGGGGAAGTCATTATGCACTTTTAAAGGCCATGAAGCAGTCATTTACAGCACTATATGGTCTCCACACATCCCAGGTTGTTTTGCATCTGCCTCAGGTAAGCGTGATGGTAAAGAGGTTCTCACAACAAAAACCCAAAAGCCACCTTCTGTGTTAGTGGATCAGTTCAGCACTTTTTCCAGCAGATGGTAGTGTGTGTCGTATACACTTGTTTTATAAAAATGGAACAAGGAAAGGTAAATGTATTGCTGCAGCTGGATTTGTAGGTTCTGTTACAGTCAGTAGATCATCCCCTTGGCCATTTAAACGAGGATCAGCAGTTTTCTAGCAGTGACCTTGTGGCAGTTTTTTCTGTTATTTTATGTATCTCTCTTCCATTCATCTCACTCTTGTAATTGACCACTAAATCATGTTGTATACTTTATTTTGTGTTTTGGCCTATGTTTTTGTTCAGATTATCTCAAGTCTTGGTAGACTATTAACTCTGTGAGAAATGTAATCAGTTCCCACTGAGCTTTTTTTAAGCAATTCTGTAGATCTCTGGCCTTGTTCAATCAATTTTTCTTCTCTGCTTTGGGCAAGGGCTGTGGGTCTTACTGGTAAATACAATCACAGTTGAGTTGGGTGTACATAGAGGCAAAGAGAGGTGGGGTGTTAGTGTTTTTCAAACACTGCTCCTGCTTCAGAGGCACAAGGAGAGCTCTGCAGTGATACCTGGGGCCCAGCTGATGATTAACTGGGAGAGAGTGCTGTGAGCCACAGAGTTTGCCTGGGAATTAAAAGGGCTATAAGGAACTGTCTTAATACAAATATTGCTAGATTAACTCTGGTGGCCTAAGTGTCTCAGATTTCATATCTGTAGTACTTCTGTACTGATTTTAATAGAAATTGTTTGGCTCTAATATCAAGAGGGTAAACATAACTATGTTTTCCTGTTACTGAAGTTGGAGAGACAGTGTGCACACATAGATACTAGTCTTCCCTATTCTGTGGTAATTCAGATGAAAAAGTATATGTGGCTTTCATAAAATTTCAGTTTGGTTGTTTCCATCTGATTCTGCCTGCAGAGTTTAGCTAGAATGATGAATGAGTAGCATTTATTTGTTCTACGTAATAGTGCTTAAAAGCCAAATGTTGGAGCATAGGTTTTTCCACCTTATGTGGTGAATACCTGTCTAACAGGATGTGCAGAAACTTGTGGGATTGAGCCCTGTACACTGTATGAACAGTTCTACTGAAATGCAGCTATCTATATACTACAAAATACTAGCTAAGTACCATTTGGTCAAGGTTAGGTGCTTAAGTGTTTTTTGCAAGTTGTAAGGAATGTTCTCTTTAAAGTCCTGCTTAGAACCCTCCTGTCCATGGTAGTCTTACCCATACAAAATTTATGGCATTCTAGATGAACAAAAGTTGTATCAGCTTTGCTGATCCAACTAATTATTTCATATTTGAACCTCGAGGATATGTAGCCAAACTTTCTTCTAATACATTGCCACTTGAACAATTTTGGGAAACATTGATTGTTAGATGCTGTATGTCGTGGTACCTAAATTTGGTATAACAATTGATCTGTTCTTTGAGTGACTCAGTGGGTGCAGCTGTTGGAATTTTTGATTAGAACACTACAGAGTTCCTACTCTTTTGTGAATTTTTACTTTGATGCTTGAAAGGGACTAATATGTTACTGGAGCCTAAAGCTAATTGCAGTCAGTTTTCACTCATTGATAGAAAAACAACATGCACAAAAGACACAGTATTTTTTTTCTCTAAGTGTGAAGTTCTCACTTGGGTGTGAAATAAAAATCTGCTATCAGTACACTGATAGTGTAATTCTGGGTATAAAATAATTAGATTTTAGAAGAAGAAGTCTTCAAAATGATTGTGAACTTTCTTACAGTTTCCAAAATAAAATGTCTGGTCTACTTCTAGATGAAATAACATAGAAATCATGACATGCTCATGTGGAAAAGGTTTTGTGTTTGCATTGAAATTTTCCTGTGGTTTGATTGGATTGCTTCACTACAGAAAATACATATAGGCAGTCATTTCTTTGGTCAGCAGGACTGTGGATAGTAGAAGGACTCATGACCCTCTGGCTCTGTGTGTAAAAGCCATTTCCTTGTAAAAAAGGTATATCACACGGTGTTCAGAGAGTTTATTGTTCAGTGCTTAATGACATTCTACTCTGTCAGTCAAGGTATGTGATGAAAGTAAAGTGGAACTGTTCAAGGAGGCTGGTTGTCCTCATTTAAAACTTGATATGATCTGCATACTCTATGAGGATGACAGAAAATCATGGGACAGAAAGCTAATTTTCACTGATGATTCATCTTCTATTGAGCTAAAGCTGGAGCTGGAGAGAAACTTGAATCTCAATGTGATACAACTGTGTCAAATTTAGAGCTGTTCCCTTCTTTGGGATGCGCTTGCTGGAAAGTTTGACCTGCAGTTTTGTGGTCTCTTATTTTGCAACTTTTTGTTGTCTTGAAAATTGGTAACTGAAATGTGTCTGGAGGGAAACTTTATGTACTTCTTTTCATCTCACTGGGGTTTCTTCACTTTTAAAAACAATAGCTTTCTTGGATGTTGTTAAAGATTATTGAAACATTCCTTTCTTGAAGGAGTCTGTACTGCTTTGGGACTGTAGGGTGTCGGTGTGTCTGTGTCTTTTTTCTTCTCTCTTTTGCCCCACCTGTCCCCTTTCTCTCATCCCACCTCACACATACCTACTGACAACCATGTACTTACTGCTGTATTACTAGTGTAGTTGTAATGCTTGAGAAATGAACTGTTCATGTGGCAGCATCTTCATTTTCATTCTGCATGTACGAGTAAAATAAATTAGGTGTGTTGTGAACCACAGATTGGAAAAAATGTTACTCTCTAAATACTTTAGAATAAACTAAATGTAAGTAAAACAATGCACTCTTTTTTTTCTTTTAAAGGAAGTAAGCAAGGGGAAAGAAGGTCTAAAAGCATATTGCATGCCACACCTCTGCCATTTTTTGCCTTTATTTGAATCCCCATAGAATCCTGCAGAAGTTTAATTTCCATGTAACTAATTAGTTTGTGAACACTGAAAACAGAAAACCAAACAGAATTGCAAACCACAGTAAAATAGCTGTTCAAAAGGATCAGCCTATGCCTGAAGCTAATATTTGATTTTGAAATATGGCTTTTGCTCAAGCTATTATGAGACTAGAAAAGGAATACAAGTGAAGAAAATGAGAAATCCAAGACGGCAATATAAAGCAATTGAAAAAGAATTTGATACTAGGTATAGCTTTTTTTGCTTCATTAAGTCTCCATTCTGAATACATACAAGAAAATTGAGCTTGTCTGCAGTGGACAATAAAATGCAATTGAATTGCCAAAGATATATATGTCTGATGCTTCAGTTAAATTAGGTTTTATTCAGCATCTAATAAACTTCCATTTAAAATTTACAGGGATGTGTGAGGTACTTTACCATGCTATTATCTTCATGTACAATCGTTTGTACTCCAAAAACAGAAAGTAAATGGCCTATCTTTTTTTTTTTTTCTTTTAATTGGGAGTTAATAGTAACAGAGCAAACTGTTAATTCTGGATATGTAAATAAGTGCTGTTGTGATGTCAGTAACAATTTCTGAGCAGATAAGCAGGATGTTCAGGTGTACGTGTGGCACCAAACCAGAGCCCTGGTAAATGTCTGCCTTACGCTGAAAACACACTGATGTGGAAAATGTCATTAAAGAAGTGACATGAAGCCACTAACAGCATTAACAGCAGCCTCATGGCTAAAGGAGTTTAATGAGTCATTATGCCATTTGCCTAGATTTTTTTTTTTTAACCCAGAGAGCAAATTGGTGAGAAGCTCGTAAAGAACGTTAGAAATGCACACAACAGTAGTATTTAGTCAAATGTTAATCAGTTCTACTAAATGACTCTCCATGCAGAGCAATAGGCCTTGCTTAGTCCTGTGGTTTATAAAGAAAGCATCCTTTTTAATATCAACTGGGTTTATTGTCCTTTAACAGTATAAAGTACTTAATAAATACAGTTTTACCTTTATCTGCAAGTATTCTTCGATACAGATACAACACTGACAAATGAAAATATGGATATTTTGGATTAACAAAGCGCAGATTTAGAATGACTGATAGCTATTTTATTAAATACTGGGGCCTTAGTTTTAATGCTGCTTTCCTTTTTAAATCAGTCTTTAGTGATCAGGGCAGGTACATAATTTTAATAACATCTTAATTCATGAATAAGGGAAAGAAATTTTTTTGAAATCTGCCTGACAATGTCTGTATTCATCAGTATTTAGATCAATTAATTGTATTCTTTGCTCAAAGACTTGTTTTTCAGACTGAAAGCCCAGGGCAAAAAATTTTCTTGTACCACAACAAGGTGTGATAATTTCTGATACAGTTTTATTATGTTGACAAAAGTATTGGATGACTGTAGCTTTGCTGCTTTACAAATTAATGTGTAAATCCAGGTCCCATTCTTATAAGCCCTTGCATTGAGTGCTAGACTTTAATGTTGAAACTAAAAACCATTTTTTATCTCATATTCTGTTTTACTACTGGCCCTGAGTTAGTGAGTTGCCTTTTAAAAAGTCTCTTCTTGCCTACTGGTCTCTTGGTGATAAATGTGTGTAGTAAAGTCAAGCCGTAGTTTCACAGATCAGGCTGGCATGTAGTCTTGGTGCACCTTGAACACCTTTTTGGTGTTCATATTGTAAAAAAACGATGATTGAACAAATTATTCTGCATGAAATAATGAGCTGGGTAAGGTGTGCATCTATTAAGAGAACATTTACTGAATTAGTGCAGCTTCTTAGTAGAGGTGTTTTTCGTGTTTCTGGACCAAAATTTGGGGTTGTCAGGTTTTTGACATCAGTTTTCAAAAGTTTCAGCTCACATTCCTGCCTCAGAAGTAGCACTGAGCAAAAGAAGGAGTCATTGGAGAGTAGGACTTGCAGACAAATAATTCCAAAGATGCTTATGTTTGTTGAGGTTCCATAAAAATGGAAGAAATAATCTGCTGTTTGGCTATGACAGTGGTTTCTCATGAGTTCCAAAGCATTTTTTTCTAGAGATTTATATTCAATCCATTTATATGCAGTGTGGGTCCACTTTTTGCTTGTTATGACTCCCGGTTATTTTCCTGTTCAATGTGTTAGGAGAAATGCCATAGTGAAAAAGTTTCAAGGCTTTGCAAAAAAATGTTCATTTTTGAACTCCAAACCCTAAAGGGATAAAAGAATAAGATGCTTCAATTTACTGCATGGTACCTTGTTGTACAAATCAAGCATCTAGAGAGCAAGCTGACTGTGGACTTACTGTGGCTTCTTGCATTTCAGGCAAACTGCTGTTTATACTAGAAGCTTTTGAAATACAATTTACTTGCTTAGTTTGTTATGTCAAATCTATGTAGTGATGTGAGGGGAGTGTTTTCGTTTGCAATCTGTTACTTTAAGACTTACCAGCACAGTACTGAATTCGTCCAATTCCTCCACTGTACTCCAGTGTTGTGGTTTAACCTCAGCAAGCCACCAAGCCCCATGCAGCCACGGGGTCACTCCCCCACCAGTAGGATCAGGGAGAGAATAGGTAGGGTAAAAGTGAGAAAACTCGTGGATTGAGATAAAGACAATTTAATAGGGAAAGCAAAAGCTGTGCACGCAAGCAAAAAAAAAACCAAGGAACTAATTCACTGCTTCCCATGGGCAGACAGGTGTTCAGCCATCCCCAGGAGAGCAAGGCCCCATTATGTGTGACAGTGACTTGTGAAGACAAACACCATCTCTGCAAAAGTCCTCCCACTTCCTCCTTCTTTCCCCTACTTTACATACTGAGAATGATATCGTAGGTCTGGAATATGCCTTTGGTCAGTTGGGGTCACCTGTCCCAGCTGTATCTCCTCACAGTCTCCTGTGCATCTCCAGTCCCCTCATCAGCAGGGCAGTATGAAAAGCAGGAAAGGCCTTGGCTCTGTGTAAGCCCTGCTCAGAAATAACAAAAACATCTCAATGTTATCACCAAGATTATCATCTCAACATCACCAAGCCCNAACTTTTTAAAAAAATTATTTTATTTTATTTTATTTTATTTTATTTTATTTTATTTTATTTTATTTTATTTTATTATTTTTTTTAGAAAAAGAATTAGTTGGGCTCTTCCCTAAAATAACTTAAATCTCTTGTAATTTTTAGCTTGACAGCATTTTGTATCAGACTAAAATTGACCAGTTGCAAAGTATGTTTCCACTGGTAATTATGTGTACTTGCTGGGTAAGTTGTGCTACATGGAAATAGATTTTGTGTATTCAGTAGTACTCTTGGATGATTTAACTGAAGCTGTTATTTGTGTCACTCTTATTTCTGTCTCTTTGTGTGGAATTTCCTGAGCTTTATTATTCCTGTTCTAAGTTTTCTTGTACTGTTGTATTGGTTTAACCCTCGTTGACAGCTCAGCCTCACACAGCCACTCAGTCACTCCCCCACAGTGGGATGAAGAGAGAATCAGAAGGGTCAAAGCTGGAAAACTTGTGGGTTGTGGTAAAGACAGTCTAATAGGTAAAGCAAAAGCTGTGAGGGCAAGAGCAAAACAAGGAATCCACCACTTTCCATGGGCAAGCATGTCTTGGAAAACATGTTCCATCATGCATAATGGTTACTTGGGAAGACAGATGCCATCATTCCAAACATCTCTTTCTTCCTTTTTCTTCTCCCAGCTTTGTAGGTTAAGCATGATGCCATGTGTTATGGGGTATCCCTTTTGTCAGCTGTGGTCAGCTGTTCTGTCTCCTTCCAACTTCTTGTACAATGCCAGCCCTGCCACTGACAGGGCACCGTGAGGAGCTGAAAAGTCCTTGACTTCGTGTAAGCACTCCTCAGTGACAACCAAAACATCAGTGTGTTATCAACATTATTCTCATCTTAAATCCAAATCACAGCACTCTACCAGCTACTTGGAAGAAAAATATCTCTATTTCAGCCAAAATCAGGACAATTATCTGTGATAGAAACAATCAGCACAATCATCTTAACATGCATAAAAAGATTGGNCAGCACAAATCCAAAACATAGCCCCATTCCAGCCACTTTGAAGAAAATTTAAACTACCCAAGCCCAAAACTAGCCCATCAAATAAGCTTTACTAAATCATTCTGTAATGTACAGGCTGAAGTGTTTCTCAGGAAATGAGTTTATCCCTCAATTTATACTATGTGCTAACTATAGTAAAGTACTGTATATAGCACATGCTATAATATAAAGCACTTTCAGGTTATAGTATTTTTTATTAAAATCTCATGTTGTAAAATGGTTTAGTGTTCAGAAGAAATAAACACTAACAGTTTTTTACAGTAAATTAATTTGGGTTGTGTCATTTGGGTTACAAGTAGGCATCTAACCAATATTGCCATTTGCTGAAAANACAGCTCAGCCTCACACAGCCACTCAGTCACTCCCCCACAGTGGGATGAAGACAGAATCAGAAGGGTCAAAGCTGGAAAACTCGTGGGTTGTGGTAAAGACAGTCTAATAGGTAAAGCAAAAGCTGTGAGGGCAAGAGCAAAACAAGGAATCCACCACTTTCCATGGGCAAGCATGTCTTGGAAAACATGTTCCATCATGCATAATGGTTACTTGGGAAGACAGATGCCATCATTCCAAACATCTCTTTCTTCCTTTTTCTTCTCCCAGCTTTGTAGGTTAAGCATGATGCCATGTGTTATGGGGTATCCCTTTTGTCAGCTGTGGTCAGCTGTTCTGTCTCCTTCCAACTTCTTGTACAATGCCAGCCCTGCCACTGACAGGGCACCGTGAGGAGCTGAAAAGTCCTTGACTTCGTGTAAGCACTCCTCAGTGACAACCAAAACATCAGTGTGTTATCAACATTATTCTCATCTTAAATCCAAATCACAGCACTCTACCAGCTACTTGGAAGAAAAATATCTCTATTTCAGCCAAAATCAGGACAATTATCTGTGATAGAAACAATCAGCACAATCATCTTAACATGCATAAAAAGATTGGTTTTGAGAGTCATGAGATTTGGGTTCTGCTTTTAATTTTCCCACAGATTTTTCTGTTTAATTCAGGCTAAATAATTTAATCTGGTTTAGTATTTAAAAATACATGTAAGTCAGCAAGTAATGTAAAATTGTGATCATTCAGTGGCACTGCTTTAACTGTGATGGTTTTGTCTTTTTACAAATGAATGTAGTGAAGAAGGGGTAATGCTTTAAGCTGGTTTAGATCAGGTATTAGGAAGAAATTCTATACTTTGAGGATGATGAGGCACCAGAACAGGTTGCCCAGAAAAGCTGTGGATGCCTCATCCGTGGAAGTGTTCAAGATCAGGTTGGATGGGGCTTTGAGCAGCCTGGTCTAGTGGAAGCTGGTTCCTGAAAAACATTGTACCTGTCCTAGTCAGAATTTTTTTCTCCTTCAGATAGTGTTTAAGGTTTCATGGGGTTTTATTAACCTCCCAAATACCTAGCTATTTTTTGTAGTTACTGTCATACCTCTGCACTGTTTAGAAACGATTGCTTAGCTGGTTATTCTCAGAGGACTTTGGAGATGATGATTTATGAATTTGGGTAAAATATATTTGTGAATAAAAAAGGTGTAGTATAAAACCTACATGAAATTTAAATCTTAAATAAACTTTATCTTTTCACTATTAGACATTGTCATTCACATTAGCAATCTTTATCTTGTTTATAAGGGTGATGTACTTGTGGATTAGCATCAATTGAAAAGTTTTGAATAGATGAGTGTATATTGTGTAGTTTTATTGATTCGTCCAAGATTTCACAAATATTCATTAGAAAGAAAGCAAGCAAGTACAATGTATAAACAATTCTGAAATCATGATTATCTAATGGACCAGTAAAACTCTGTTGCCATAGAGAAACTGCTTCTTACAAAAATAGAAATATTTTATGGGGGAAAATTTGGGTACTTTCCTGGTTGCTTACTTTGGTATGTGAGCTGGAAGTGTCTGTTAATAAATATGATTGTACTAGGTGTGCTTTCCTTGTACTTTCTATTATTATTATCCTACTTTTTTTGCTTTATCTTGTAGAAGTGCATCCTCAGTATTTGTAGTACTCATGGAAATGTGGAAATTGCAAAATGTTTAACTGCAGCTTTTGTTGAAATTAAATGTAAATATATATATGTATGGATGGAAATAAGTTTGAGGTTAAAAAAAGTTTGTTAAAATGTGCACGGAGTCAGGATTGCACTGTGTCAGGATTGCACTGTTTATCAGGGTTTTTTTAATTAATCTGATTTTTCCACTTAAATGGAAAAATTGGATTTTCATTTGACTTTAAATCAGTCTTTTCTATTCACAGAAAGGTTCACTTGCATGTTGTTACCCCATTAAAAACATTTCACTGATAGTGCCAGCCAGAATTAATAACTCCTAAGTCTAGCATTTTCAAAAAAAAAAAAAAAACCCAACAAAAAAACCCCCCAAAAAACCCCATAAAATAACTTTTTTTTCCTTTTCTCATGCATCAGCATTTTCTATTAAAAAGAAGTAATTGGGGCAATTTTACATTTAGTGTCAGAATTTAGGTTGGCTGAATAACTTACTTTTCCAAATGCATTTGGCCCTCATAATGCTACTGTAGCATCTCTGTAGCAGTTCATTCTAGTTCGCCTGGATTTATATATTTATTTGCTTGGGGAAGATGATCCTGTCTATAGTGAAATATGTGTTTCCCCTTCAAATATATGTTATCTGATGAAATTACAATAAAAGCTTTTTAAGAAGTCCATTATAATATCTCAGGAAGACTTAAAACTCAAACTGAACTGTCCTCTGCAGGCAAGCAGATCAGCAAGGCTAATGGAGAGTGGATCCAGGGCGTGCTACCTGTTTTTTTGCCAAAACCCTGCTGCTCATGTTTCTTCCTCTCCATATGTTGCCCTGTTTTTATAAGCACTGTAGCGATGTTTGAGGCTTCAGCTGGCTGCAGGATGCCATTGTCAGGAGCGCTATCCATGTACTGAGCAGCAGTCTTCTTCTTGACAGTAGGGGAGGGGAGTGAAAACAGGGACAAATTGGGTGTTGTTCCCACCTTACAGATGGGGAATTTATCCACCAAGAGTGCAGCATCTCTCCCAGTCCTGAGGGCTGAGGACGAGCCAGCCAACACCAGAGCAAGCTCCCCGCGGTCTCCGTGGTCAGAAGGCTGGACTTGCAACATGTAGTGAACCAAGCTCTCTCTGCCTTATTTATTTAAACTTTCCAAATGTTTTATGGGTTTTTTTTTTTTTTTTTTGGGAGGTCTGCAGGGTCTCGTGGTTCATGCAATTAGGAATATTGCTGTGGCTCTAGGGATGGTTTTATTTGATCTGTAGCCAGTTTCTTGAAAAGAGCTATGATTTTTCTTGTGCCCAGCTGTATACTTTACAGTCAGTGACCAACAGGGCACTAAAACCATCAAAGTGCTCATATATAAAGGGCATGAAAACAATAATTATAAGGAATCATCAATAATTTCTTCAGTAGCAGCGTAAAACAGTGTTTTTTTAATTTAGGTAATATTGATACATGCTTCCTATAGAAATCACAAGTGTTTTAATCACCTTTTAGTGATGAAATTTGTCTCTTGAATGAATATAAGCATAATAATAATAAATTCTAATTAATTTTCTGTCTCTGGAAGCTAGAGAGCTAGTGTCATTTTTGCTGACACAAAGCTAAATATTCAGGGCTAATGGGAAAATCCCAATTTTAAAAATTGAAAAGCTTAGTTGTCCCATCAGCTGATGCAGCTTTCAAAATCTTTACAAGCTATTAGGAACTGATTTTGTAAGAAGGGTGTATACAAATGCTATAGATCTTTAGGGGGAGATGAGAAAGGTAAGAAACACTTGTCTATTAAGTACTAATCGATTAACTGAAAATTGTAACTGATGCAACAACATTGAATCAATTTCTCTTTGTTTCAGGTGATCAGACTTTAAGAATTTGGGATGTGAAAACCCCAGGAGTCAAACTTGTGATACCAGCCCACCAGGCTGAGGTCTTGAGCTGTGACTGGTGCAAATATGATGAGGTATAAAACCGTTCATCCCACTGTTTTGCTAATTGAACCACTCTCATTAAATAGCAGGGGGTTTTACTGCAACATTATTGCATCTTCTCTTTATGAAAACATGCCTAGTTGCTTTGTTGCTCTCATTCACAATTAAATCTCCAGAAAAGCTTTGTTCTAAGAGATTGTTAGCCCAAGCAGATCAGAGATTTTGCTTAATGCTAGTGGGCAGAGTAGTCAAAAGTGGAAGACCAGTTTGTGTTTCTCTGTGCTCTTTAATTTACACAATGGGGATGTCACTTCATTTATGATTTATGAATCTGTATTTTTTTATTTATCTAACTTTTGTATCCAACATATATATTGCTGCAATTTAGTAATTAAATTGTCATGATATATCTGTGTTTTATTAAATCGTCAGAACTTGCTGGTAACTGGTGCAGTTGACTGTAGCTTAAAAGGCTGGGATTTGAGGAACATCCGGCAACCAGTGTTCGTCTTGTTTGGTCATACCTATGCTATCAGAAGAGTAAAAGTAAGTTGTGTTTTATTTCCCATTGACCATCACTGAATTATTACACCAATTTTTCTGGAAGCCAGTGATATATTATCTAATAACTAGGAAAAAAACAACAGGATATTAGAGGGCTTGAGAGAGGGTTTGAAGGTTATTTCAGCTAAATTATATTCAGGGAAATTTGAGATGGAGAAAATACTTCCTCTTACTTATTTTTAAATTATGCTTTTCCTTAGTCTTTCCACACAAAGGGCCAATATTCACAGAAGACAAGATACAGAACACATCGTGAATATATACTTTTGTGTATACAAAGAAAATATTAATGCATTCAAAGGGATTTTGAAACGTTATGCATGAAAGGCTACAGATGACTTTACTGGATCTGTGTACAGCTAGAACATCCACCAATAAGAATTTGCTCTGAATGCACAATGACATTTTATCATGTTGTATGAAAATATGTATCCAAAGATACTTCTGGTAAACTCAAAAACTATAACTATGTTTCAGTGTAAAATATTGGAACTAGCAAAGAGTGTGAGAGTCAAATGCATCAATATCAAAGTCTCCTGAAAAAGGAGATAGTACCTAATCCTTTTAAAGCTTTTCAGGAACAGGTGTGTTTATTAATATTTTATAGGAAGTCTGAACTGGCAGAAAAAGTTATCCTGGGTTGGTATTTTGCTTCACATGGCCTTGATTTGTTTCTAATTTAGAAGTTACTGTGCTTAGTTTTTAATTTGTCAGAAAAGGATGTGACTCAGATAGTCATTTCATGTCACAAATCCTTTTCCTGGTCAGGCAACATGAGAAGCTCTTGCTCTCGTTATCCCAGCTACCCTTGCCTGCTCTCCTTGCTGGTGATTGGTGCTGAGTCTTTTTTTCTAATTTAATGCTTGCATGACTATTCTCTAATGTGGCTCTGTGAAATATTTTTCATAGGAGAAGATGCATCCATGTGCAAAGGAGACGTGCTGAGAGTACATTTCTTCTATTCCATCTTACCAGACTTTCATTGCTTCCATTTCAAGACAGACATGGTCTCTGAGGGCATAAGATATGACAGTGTGGGCCAGCACTTCGAGGTGGTGCAGCATATCTCCACTTGAATGGTGTAACTCACCAGTCGCACTGAATTGAGAGAGAGACCTGGATGCTGCCTCTTGTAGAGGCAGCTGCCCCTACTGGTATCCCTTCCCCTGTGTTGTGCTGACACAAGTGATTGTAAAGCTGCAGCTGATGGCTCTGACTGAAAACCCTGTCCCTGAAAGTGACTGGTTTCTGTCTGGATCATTAAGCTGTTTCAATTTGTTGCTCAACCACATAATTGCAGACCTTTACACAAAAGAGTAGGGGGACAGGAGCACGCAGTTTGAAATGGAAAAGAAAGTGGAAACCACAAGTCTTGGCAGTAGATCTGAGTCTGGCAAGGAATTTTACCCACCACAATACTGTCAGGATTCCTGCAGATTTCTTATGGTCTTTCACTGCAGTACAGGGCATTATCAGTGCACTGAGGTCATCTGGAATCCTTTTTGGAAGATTTTGATTTTGGTGCATTTGATCCTCATATTCTTAGCTGGCTTCAATATCTTACGCTGAAACACAGTTATAGTTTTCAAGTTTACCTAAAAAAATATTTGGATATGTCGGAGTCAGGATGGATGATGTGGTGGTATCTTCTGCCTGAATACAGCTGTTCAGATGGTAAAATTGTAGTATCTTACAGTTAAATTGAACAGAATTTTCTCTTGTAGCAGAAAGACTTCATGCAATTTTTTTCAACTTACATGTGTAGCACTCTGCTAAGTATTTTGATAGAGTTTGCTTAGGTAAGTTTCTAGGATACTTAAGGTTAATGACAAAGCTTTGACAAGATGGTTTTGCTTTATTTTAAACTATGAGGACATGCAAAAGGGGATTACGGAAAGTGTACCATTGTTTTTTGTTGCCCATCAGACTTCTTCCCCTTTAGTATTCATTTTCCTGAGGTGCAGTACCTGTTTTGTTTTGGGGTTTTTTTTTCCGCTCAAAAAAAATTGCAGGAAGTCTGCAGAGGTTCAGGTTCCAGCATGCACATTCCTTAATTCTGCTATAGTAAAGAGAGCTCTGTCAGCAGACTTCAGCAGCCATCAACATACACTGCTCTCTTGACAACTTGGGCAGTTGTGGCAATAGCCTAGACTTTACTTTCGACTTTGTAGTTGCTGTGAATAATATTAGAAGTCTCACAGGAAGACTTAACTGTGAACCATAGTGTGGGGGACCTGCATTTCAAACTCAAGTTATGTCAGTGGCTTGTTGTATTTCCTGCTGAGAAGTATAGGTTTTAAAATACTTGGAAACTGAAGGTTGCCAAAAAACTAGAGCTGAGATAAACAATTTTTGCATAACTGCACCCTTCTTTTGCTGCAGTTGTTAGACCAGTCTGCAAGAGTCCATGGAATAGTGTATCCTGTAAAATGCTCTGTAGGAGAGGGGGAAATCATGAAGTGATGTTATGTTGCCTTCAGTTTTTTCCACTTCATTCCAATTTTCCCATTTGTATAAATAATTTCAAAATGGTAGGATATAGAATTGATGACGGTAATATATCTTATATTCTCTGCAGTATAGCACAGATTTTGTCTTTCTGAAAATAATTAACTGGTCACATAGCTGGTTTGAAACTTGATTTATATAACAAGATGAAACTTAGCCTCTTAGCCAAAAGCGGAACTTAATGACTGTTTATATGACTGTTCCAGAACTTCTTAACTTTACAGCAGAGTTATTTGGTACTGCTGTAATGAAATCTAAGCAAAACAGAATCCCACAGAGCATTCCTTGTGATTATTAATTCTATGATTCCTTGTAATTAGAAGCATGGGGGAGAAATACATTGATGTAGTCTGTTTTGTTGCAGCATGATGTGGTACCAACCAAGACCATTTAAGTAGCTAAACTTCGATAACTTGCTGCTTACAGTAAGCAGCACAATGTTTTAACTTTAAAAGTTGTTTTATTTTCTTGCAGTTTTCACCATTCCACGCAACTGTATTGGCCTCTTGCTCCTATGATTTTACTGTAAGGTACAGTATTTTCTCTAACTGGATAAAAATAGAAAGGTGATCTATTTTAATGTGGCTTGCAATAGAAAAAAATTTTAAAAAATAGTATATCCAGAGTGGATATACTGGAGTGCAGTTAATGTTGCTGTCAGATGCTTCATAAGCTATGTTGAAAATGCAAGGGTTTGTCACTTAAAGGCCAGCTCAGTCACTCTGCTGAGCAATATCTGCTCTGTCAGACTCTTTCTGCAATCCTTTTCACATCACTCTACTGAACATAGTTGCATCCAGCTGTGATAATGTTTTATAAGAAGGTAATACCCTCTTAAATTAATTTAGTTAATTTTAGTTAGGTGAATTCATATGTTTCTGTGACACATTTTTATTTAGGCTTTTTATGAACAAAGTTTTTGTCCTACCAGTATCTGAGGAAGCTTTAGTAGTGTTCCACAATGTGTATGCTGAAACTCTTTAGACAGTACTTCTGCAAGTTCCCCTGGCTGCTTAGTATATCTTCGTATATCTGAGGATCTCGTAGTACCATTGTTTTGAAGCTAATTTAAAGTCCTAAAGAAGTTTGATTTGATACTGGGATTTCTGTAAGATACGTGGTATCACAAGTCAATACACTATGAAATATTCCTGAATACCTCAATCAAATTCTTTGATCTACATTTTAATTTTCTAACATGGACTGAATGTAGTAGGCAGTACATTAAGAAATGGGAGAAGCCCTCTTACTTCCATAAAGGACGCAAAGCTATCTCACTTGTCCAAATCATCTCAAGTAATGTCACTTCTGGTTATGTCCTAATTGGTCGGACACCAGACCCAGAGAGTTTCTGTTGCCAGAGGATTCTGTTGATAATTCACAGTGCCTGTATGTGTTGCTAAATCATAAATCTATCCAATCTTCTACCATAGCACCATATAAAGTTGCATCATGAAGTTAACCCATTAAGCATTGAAGTGACTTGATTTTTTTGTCATGCTCTTCCCCTTTTTTGACACCAGCTATATATCCTTCAGGTTTGGTACTAATGTGCTTCATGCAGTACTGAAAGCTAGTGCAATTTCAGCTCTAACATTTTCGTATGTGAAAATTGTCAGAAAAGATGGAGAGAGCTACTAGCTCACAAGCATTGTGTCTATAAATGTAGAACTTGGGGACCTCTTTACAAAATACACTCTAGGCATTACTTTTCTGTTCAAATATTTACTTGTCATGACTAGGGAGAGACAGCAGACTTGAAGAGATGAAATAAAGATTTTTAACAGTTTTCTAAAATGGTTGGATTTGTTATGAGTGAACAAACAACAGAAAAGGCTAGGTGAAAGTCTTTGGAAAAGGTGTCACAAGCAAAATATTCTGTATAATGGAGGAAAATTGTTGCCATAAGAATCTGGGAATATCTCTTTTAAAGACTATGTTGTACCTCTACCACATACTGTCATTTTACTGGACGCGCCATACACTCTACATGTACATACATGCACACATCATGTCATATGTGCACATGCATGTACACCACACACACATGGATGTGAATATATGCACACATACACATACATTTCAACTTAAGAGTAAAAATCCTTGATCAATATATAGAAGGTGGAAGAGAAGTAGGGATTCTTGTACGTGGAATTAATTATGGATCTTGTTGAATCTACTCAAGGCCTATGACTTTTTAGCCCCATTTGGTGGCGGGGGGACGCTGAATTTTGATTCCTAGAACAGCATGGTATGAGAGTCCCTTAAAAACAGATTCATTGCAGTGTTATTTTAATAGCAGTTTAGTTATGATATTCATTTATATTCTTCAGTGTGTCTGTTTGAAGCTCAGAATTATCTGCAAGCATTAGTTTATAGTCGATAACAGAATAGAGCATAGTAGTGGAGCAATCCTTTACTGTCAGAGTTCTGTAATCTTATGTTACTGAAGCTTTATAGTTTAACCAAACAGCTGCAAATCTTAGTTCAGATTATCAAACTACCATGTAAGAAGCTGGGGTTTTGTTTATTTTGGGTCATATGGCTAGTTTGGCACATAATCACAACTGGATATCTAAAAGAAAAAATAGTAGGTTGAAAACAAAGTTAACAATGTTTAGCTTCCTCTTTTGCAAATAGTATAATCATTGAATGTGAGCACTGTAGTCAAGCTGCTGAAAAGAATAATAGTTCATATGCCGACTTCATACTGGGAGCTGAGAAAAAGAGGATGTTGATTTGAACTTGAGTTTTTACATAACTTGGTATAATGATTTATAATCTTGTCCAGTAAATGCTTCATTCAGACAAATATTTTCTATACCATTTCCTTACTCTTTGGAAGAGCTTAGAAAAAATGTAAGCTAATTAAAGAGCAGATTGAACACAAATGAATCATTAAAATGCCAGGAAATATACAAAGTACTGTAACATTTCCAGAACTACTTTAGGTCTGCATGCATATTCTTAAATGCTATCTCTGTCAAAATTCAGTTTGAAAGAACATCAGTGTCATCTTTTACTGGAATCACCATTTTGTATTTTTGGACTCTTCAGTATAAAAAAGAAATCTTGGTGCATTAGTCACAGACAGTGCTCACCAAAGTCTAAACAGAAGATCTGATAAATTATAGAGCTTCATTAAGCTGGTATCAGGCCAGATCATGGATCATATTCACAGAAGCTTGTCCCTAAGGCAGAAAGGCAATTTTTGTTAAAAGTTGTACTATACTGGACATCATCTCTGCAACACACTGTAAGGTAAACCACTATCTCCAGCTCTTCATCACTATGTACAATTTCAGTAACTTGGATCACAAAGAAATCTTACAGAATAAGGCTGACCATAAAAGAAACTGTGTTTCATTTCAGCTAGGTGTCCTTATTATCCTTGTATTATTTTTCTGGTATTTTCCTTCAAGATGAAAAGGTGGGTGTTTGCTCATTTGCTCTTTTTTTCTTATTTTCCTCAAATGGAAAATGTCCTTCTATGCCCAAACTGCTTCATAATGTTGATACTTCACTGGAATGATAATGAAATAATCTCTTCAGAATATTAGTGTGGAAATAGTTAGATGTTCCCAGTTAATGCCTGAAGTAACATCATTGCCCTGATTAGCCTGTATCCAAAAGTAGCTTGACACTAAGCTCTCCTCTGACAGAAGTTTTTCTAGTTTGCAGGAAGAACTTTTGCAAGTCAGCACAGGAACTAGAGAATAGGAGCAGGGGAATGAATTGTGTGATACACATGTAGTAAACTGGCACTGAGTTCTGTTTGCTCTTGAAAGGTTCTTGGCTTTATACATCCACGTGCTACTATGACTTGTGCCTGGTGTGGTTGTGTGAAAGCTAGCATTAGTCGTTGAGTGGGCTTTTGTGGAAAACAGCCTCTGAACAGCTGATTCACACCCACCTAAAAATGTGATCTGTGGAGACATCTTGTAACCTAAGAGCATTAGTAAATATTTCATGAATAAATATTTATCATAAATATTTTTTCTTGCCCAGAAGGATGTAGACTTGATGAGTTGTTCCTTGTGCTTCCATCTGCATTTTCATAGAATCATTTCCTGGAGTAACTTTTGAACCTGTTGAAAACTTAACTAGATTTGACAGGAAACTTGTAGTCTAAATTTACTGAGCTTTTACAAATTTAATGGAAACTCATGAGCATGAAAGAGAGGGAAATCCCCAGTACTGCCGTAGGGAAGGTAAGAGGCATATCATGAATTCACCACCACAAGTAATCTTCTTACTCATCTGCTAGCTCCTCATCATGCAGCAACAGGGTGCCATAACAGATGCATTGTACAGACACTGGAACCTGGAATGATACCTGCTACCTCTTTTTTCCCAGCCAGTGGTGAAGGTGCAGGGACACTTGGTAAGGGTAGAGAGAGGGTGAGAATAAGGTAGAAGATACGCAGAACAAATTATATTTGGGTTGGTAAAAGTGAATTGGTCGGGGAGGACAGGTCTTCGTGACACTGCTATGGGTGGTACAAAGTACAATATCCATAACTTGACAGGCTTTTTCTCTTCTCATAATGTCTTGTTCAGAATAAGCAGTCCATTTACTCTGCACATGCAATACATGTGCGCTGATGAATTGCATGCCAGGTACACGTGAAACAATTTAACTGTAGAGAAATGAGGGAGAAGTTATATTTTTAACAATTCCAGCCTTAAAAAGTTTAAGTAAATGCACTCATAGGTTTTGGGGTTTTGTGATCATTGCAGATGTGTGACTGAAGTTGTGGCTTCATACATAATATGGGTAAAAATAACAGTTCTAAGCGACACACCTGTGATTGTACAGGCTGTACAAACCTGTAAGGGACCCTAAAAGCTTATGTGGTTGTCTGGCCTGTTTTTTAAGTTCATGCTGCTAGCTCTGTAGATACACTTACAACTGAAATAATGCAAGCACACCTACTTGTGCTGTGAATGCATCTTCACTTCTCTGTACACCTGTCCTGCTGTGGTAAACAGTGTGTTAGAAAAATTGCATTGCCCTCTCAGTCTGCAGAATGTGATGGAAGTTGACTCTGAGAAAAGTATTGTTATCATCAGGGTGGTTTTGGACGCTATGCAATAGACAATATTTCTTACTTTGGATTGCAAAGTTGTTATGAGAACCCTCATTAATTTGTCATCAATGGTTTTCAGTCTTGAGACTGAACATTTTTTTGAGCTTTCACTAGTAATTATTTATATATTAAAAAAGGTATCAAAGCTTCCAGTCAGTCTGTTGAACTTGAACTAAGTTGCAGTACTCTTAATCTCTAAACTGCTTCTGACTTTTTACAACATGATTTCATATAACAAACACTATATTGTCCTACTATTTTTTAAATTGATCAAAAGGTTTTTTTAGGTTTTTATTCATGTAGATCTATCTAAAGTTATCTTCTTTAATTGTAGTTTTCAGTTATGAGCATCTGTCTTTCAAGAATTAATAGAGAGCTAATGTGGTAAGGAAGGATAACACTATTATTTAGAAACAACAAGATTTGTTTCCTAACCTTCTTATGAACAAATGTGGGAGGATGAAAATGCTGAAATGGTCTTTTGCTCATCTCTCTTGCAAAATAAGTTGTTTATTTTAGGTCTCAGGTACTAGGAAAAAATTAAGAGGGTTGTTGCTATGGCATAGCCATTGTGCTGATACCACTCTCCTTGTTTATGAAGGAGATAACATCTACATATTAAACAAACTGACCCTGCTGGCTCCAGTGTTTGCTATTTTACCTGAATTGGTTTGAACTTACAGTACTTCCACTGCAGTTGATCTGATAATGAGCTATTCTTGTTAAGTATTGTCACTTTTCCCAATAAAGGCAAGGCAAAGAGACCTCTATGATTGTTACAGAAGTAGTAAAGCATATAATTGACCCCTGAGTGAAAATGTGGGCTGTAGAAAATTTGATTACAGCTGACAGCCCACAAAATGTGCTGTACTGTGTACTTTTCTCAGTGGTATATGCAGCACAAGAAAGAGAAATAAATCTTTGTTCTGTGCCATCATATGGGGTTTTGTCAGTGTGTTATTATCTGAAAGTTCTGGGTTTGAATCCTTTTTTTCATGGCTGAGGTATCTTTTACCTCTATTTTAATCCCATCTACTCTTACATCTCTCATACTTGCTGTTAATTGGATTGGTGGACATTGCATCTATTGGGACTGTAGCTGGGAGAAGTAGAGGGCCTCAGAATTGTTATTTTCTAAGTACTTTTTATCAACCAAGGCTTAAAAGAAAAATTTATTTTTAAAATATGAACTAGTGGAATTAATTGTGTAATGCAGCTGATCTATATAGTACAATTTTGTTACCAAATTATAGTATTAAATTCTGCTTTACAGGAACACAGTCTCAAATTTGAGCATGTGCATGACTGAGATCTCTAAATGAGTGTATAATTTTTATTTAAATAAAGACCCCATAGTTAATGATGCCAAAAACTGAGAAAGATCACAAATTGTGCTAATATCTTTCAGGGATAAAATTCCCCAACCATCAAGAAATATACCCTATGTTTTTTCTTCTCTTTTAATAATGTCGCAGCGACTGCTCCTTGGTGCCAACTTTGATCTCAGTTTCTGCAACAGGACACAAAGATGGCTTTGCCCAGTGGGGTTTAATTTATGCAAATCAGCAGATGGCTTTGCAGGAGTATGATTTGTTATGTTTCCTAAGTGGATGAGTTTGCTTTTTTAAATACCCTGGCAGCAACAGATTTGTCAATATCTTGCATTATATTTTTGAAATGGCCTTTCAATTACTTTAATTGTGGTTTGTTTGATTTTTTTTTTCCCTTTCCCTCTCCCTCCTTTATTCTCTCTATAGATTCTGGGACTTCTCCAAGCCTAATCCTTTGCTGGAAACAGTTGAACATCACACTGAATTTACATGTGGTCTCGATTTAAGTCTTCACAACCGTGGTCAGGTAAGAGCTGGGATGCATTTACTTTTCACTTGCCTGTTATGGACACTGTGGTCATGGCTGAGCTGCAGGACTCCGATCCTGAATAAGTCATCAGATTGCAGTAAGCTTCTGGAAGTGAGTCTGGCTGAATGCTTATCAAATAAACCTCATTTCAGGTCCATTTTTATTTGTGAAACAGTTCCTTGCATTGGGTAGGAGAGGAGGGCACAACAGACAAGATTGTAAAATCAGATAACTGAAAGCCATGGTGAGCTCTGGGAAAATGAAGTATTTTGTTTCAGAAGGAAGAATAATAGAGAAGAGTCTAGAATGCTAAGCTGAGATACAGAGCTTTCTTCCATCTACTTAAATTGTCAAGTTAAATGTTGGTAGTGCCACACGTGATGCCTAGGCCAGGTTTGGCATGCTGTTTAGAGGACTAGGAGAGGCTTAATCTGTGGCTGAAATTCAAAAACTCTCAGCTATTAAAGTGAATAAGTAGAACCTATTTTATCAGTAGCCCTTATTTGTGTACTGGTTCTGTAAGGACTCCCCTCTCCTTCTGTTGCAGCAGTTGTTTCTGTTTTGTAAACAGAAGATTCTTTTTTTGTAGTATGAAATTATTTTTAGACAAGAAACTTTGAAAAACTGAAGTTAATTTTTTACTTTAAAATGAGAAAGCCTTTAGTTTTCACGCAAAAATTACTGTAAGGATTTGCACTATTTAACGCATCAGAGATATAATTTGCATCTAGATTCTTCTCAAATTCACAGTAAAATGATTTTTTTTACCCCAGATAAAAATTGTTGACATCTGCATTCACATTCTGTTTGAAGAAAACTAATTAAAACCATTGTAATTTCTGCTGGTAAAAGGACACGGGAGAAAGGTGTAAGTTTGGCAAAATACTTAGCTTACTTCACATGAAACCATTCTAGCTAAATGATAGCTTGATGGGTTTTCTGCCTGGTTGGTTGTTCCTTAAATTCTGTTGCTTCAGTGGTGCTGCGGTAACTGTACACAAGGCTGTGCTGTGAACCACATGGGGGAATTTGTAAGGCTCAAAAAAGCTTTCAAGATTCAGGTTATTTTTCATCAGTGCAAGGCAAGAATACTTAAAGGCCAGTTGCTGGGGATTGAAACTTCATCCCGAGTGACTGCACAGATGTGGTTTGGCTGCACTGGGTCCGCAGGGAGCAGCAAGCATAGCATAGTGCATTTAGGGCTTCAGAGTCAGTGCATGTGCTGAGCCCAGTTCAGTTTTCCATGAGGTTGCTGTGGGTTTGTATTTGGTCTGAATGAAGAGAAATTATTTTTTCTTTCATTTTGTATTGAGAATGTGATTACTTTGACTACAAGCCCATTGCTTCATGGTAGATAATGAATTGAAAGAAAAGTGCACATGCACTTTTATGTTGAAAAAAGGAAAATGATGGTGTGCATACCCATCAACACTAGGACATTTGTGCATTCAGGTATCTTTTTTCCCCCGGGGAAAAAGTTCTATAAGTCTGATGTTGGACTTAGTGCACAAAATCTATAAATCTGGGGTACATATCCATATTTACTGAGTGCCAATGTGCGTTCCAGACAGAAGTTTGGCATTTGCAACAGCTTTGATATTCCTCTGTTTTTTTCCATTGAGTTGGTTTAATGTATTCTGAGCGTTGGATATCACAGCAGTGCAAATTGTGAATGTTTTTTTTTTTAAAGAAGTTTAAAAATCTGTGATAAAATTAAACTCTCACTGAGTTAAGGAGTGAACACAAGGGAAACATAACCCCCATTTTTATAGGAAGACCCATAAGACATCACCTTGAGTATACTTTGTTCAGCTCTGAGTAGGACATGGACCTGTTGGAATGAGTCCAGAGAAAGGTCATGAAGATGATCAGAGGGCTGAAGCATCTCTCATACAAAGACAGTCTGAGAGAGTTTGGGTTGTTCAGCCTGGAAAAGACAAGGCTCCAGGGAGACCTTGTAGCAGCCTTCCAGTACCTAAAGGGATCCTCTGAGAGAACTGGAAAGGAGCTTTTTACAAGGACATGGTGATAGGACAAGGGATAATGACTTCAAACTGAGAGATCATTGGTAGGTATAAGGAAGAAGTTCTTTACTGTGAGGGTGATGAGACACTGGAACAGGTTACCCAAAGTTGTGGATGGAAGTGTTCAAGGCCAGGCTAAAAGGGACTTTGAATAACCTGGTCTAGTGAAAGGTGTCCTTGTGCATCTCAGGGAGGGTTTGAACTAGATGATCTTTAAGGTCCCTTCCAGCCCAAACCATTCTATGATTCTATGAACACCTGCTGAATAGTTACTTCCAGTATGAGCCCTTGGAGTCTTTCCCTGGCTTCTGCATCCATTCAACAAAGATTATTTGCTTAAACTTTATGCTGCTGTTCCCAATATATAGGTTGTCTTTATGTCTGTTCTTTATCAATCTGATGATGAGCTCCATTATTTGTTTTCTTCATTTATTTGCATGATTTGTGATTTTCACTGTTTGCTTTATAAGGAGTTATGACTTCAGATTTAAACTGCTTCTCTCCTCCAGGGAGAAAGAGAAGAAGGATCCAGGGAGAATGCAGGGTATTTTATTTATAATGGACAAGCTATTCATTTATACTCAAATTAAGTACCATTCTGGTCATTAACCTTTGCTTTCATTCTTAATGATATCTTTTGTTGTCTAGACAGATTATGTTTTCTTTGGCTTTGCACAATGAACTTCAGCATTTTTGAAGTATTTTTAACATGTCAAGGAAAACATTATATGCACTATCGAAAGTGTTCAGAATAGATACTGTGATTAAGTAGCTAGTGATCTAAGAATTACAAGACATTCCTGTGGAACTGATTGAGCTTTGAACAGAACCCTCAGGCAGAGAGTAGGTTCCTGCAGGCAAGTTGGTTCTTGTGCTAGGGGAGGCAACATGGAAAAAAATCTCATCATAAGGAATGTGAAGGGACCCACTAGTATTAGCTAGATGAAACAGAAAACTCCTTTGTGCTTAATTAAGTATTCTAGTATGTCTTTTGGATTATCTGCCTCTATATAAAGTAGGTGTTTTTTGAAAGCTTTGAATTTTATAAATCAGATGTTGTTTGGTTTGGGGTTTTTTTCCCCCGCTATAATGTTAGTATCAGATTCATAGAAATTCAAGACAACAAACAAACTTTCAGGTGCATAGAAAAATGTGCATTTTGCAGTGCAAAGCATTAACAGAAATGATCCTCATGATATTCAGGGTATTTCTCTGTTAAACTGCAAGTGCTGAAGTGAGAGTTTGCCAGGCATGTTTTCCCAGAGAAAATATTCCCAACTCCAGCTTTCAGCCAAAGTAGCCTAAGCACACATGAGAACAGTGACAAGACCCTAAGCACCAAAAATCTGTTAAATTTGTGGTGGTGTGTAACATTAAGAACTGAGCAAATCTTTTTTTTACCCTGTCAGCAACATTAAGAGTATGCAGTTTTAAAAATCAGATAGTTCTTTCCAAAGTTTAGGGATAAGAAAAACAACTAAGTTTGCTTCCTTGTATATACACTAGATATACATAGGATGTATGTAGTGACTAAAAAATGGTAATCAGCTATAAACTATTCCTTGCCTGGGGCTGGTAATGCTAGACCATATAGTGGGGTTGTGCTCTGTAGCTCACTGGATTTCTTACTTCTCTCCTTATATTTACTTTTCCTGTATGTGATCTGTGAATGGTCTGATGAATAAAACTATCATACTCCTTTAAGCCATCTCTTCCTGGGGTTTTGCTGTGTTTACATTCATGTTTATGTGCTATAGGTAACTTCCTTTGGTGTTACTTGTGCAGCTTTATTTAAAAGCAGCCTTTTTCTTGTGTTATAGTTTAAATGGGAGTCATGAATGCATTTTAAATAACTTCAGGCAATCCATTAATGACACAGATAAAAGTACAGATCCTGTAAACATTCCCTTCTTGTCTTGATTCTGAAATTGTTTCCATAAGTATATACAGAATAGAAAATACAGATGTATCATGAATTTCTTTAAATCATGGACAAAAAGATACCCAGCCCTTTCTGTTGCAGTTCTAAAACAGTTTTGCCTAACACAAATGTAGAAAAACCTGACACTCTGAATTTTGTTTGAAAATCTTCTCTAGCTACACCTCACATCTGTTCTGAACTCTGTAAAGCAGCCAGTGGAAAGTATAAATTACTGATTTCCATTAAGTCAGGCTTTCTGTTGTGCTGCTGAGAACAGGCTTAAATATATAATGGGAACAGGAGAGGAATCTTTCAATTTCTCTATACTTCTGTGCTATGAACAATGGCATTCCTAAACTGCAAGGATACATAATTTTCAGTGGGAGTTTTGGCAGTTGGTGTAGTGAGCACTTGGTATGTGAAAAGCACATTAGACATCTGTGATATGCCAGATCAGAACTGGACTCCACAGTGTACTGTGCTGCGGTGCTCCGTTTGGAAATTAAAAATGTTCACCTCCAAATAAGAATGAACCAAGTATCAGTTCTCTAGTTCAAAATCATCTGTTATCTGAATGCTTGCTGAAGTCTAGGTTTTAGAATAACTTGTGTACAACACAAATAGTGATCTTAGGGTTTGCTTCTACTGTGATTGTGTGTATTTGGATCATAATTGCACTGCAAAAGGGCAGCTGTCTGTGTAAATAGCTATTTCTGTCAACAAGTTTGGGAGGAAACTTGTTTTCTCTAACCTTCTGGCTGCAATTCTCCTCCCCATGCAACCAGGTGGGGTCGGGGTGAGTGAGCAGCAGCATGGTACTCAGTTGCTGGCAGGGATTAAACCACGACACACACAGCACCCCATATTATGGAGACAGTGAGGGTATCAGTGTGGTACCTGTGGCTCTTGTGCTCTCTGTTACACTGGTCTTGTGATTTGGCCTTCCTGAACTTTCTTCTTCCTAAAGCTGTGGGGTGTCACCAGCATGTTCTGCCCAACCACTGTCTGCTCCTTCCTTGCACCTGGCCAGTGGTACTTAGAGCTGAGAAGAGGTGCTTGCATTGTTCTGTTGATACCATTAAACTGATGGTATTCTGCATCACTAAAATTTTAAAGCTGTAATTTCTTACTAGCTGGAAAGAGGCCATGACCAAACTATATGCACTTGACCTGCAGGCCCTGAAGGTAACTTGAAATCTAGTTCTAAATGGGGAAATTTTTGATCATTGTCAAGTTTTGGTGTGCAGGTTTGTTCTGCTCATTTTCTTTGTGCAGCTTTTGCAGTGTGCTGCATTAGCTGTGCCAACACAGGAAGCAGAAGGGACAGGAGGGGCTGCAGAAGCTGGCTTAACCAGTATAGCCAAATATAAATGCAGATGATGTCTTTAGTAAGGCTGTTTGGCTATGTATTTTGCTGTTCATTTAAATTAATTGTGGATGCTCAAGAGGCCCAGAAATGTTGATTGTTCCATATAAAAGTGGAGTTACATCTTGTGGAAATGGACAGAAAAACAGATACTCTCTGCTTTTTTTCTTTTGATCACTTGCTCTTATCTTTTACACTTAATTACTACGGACCTGATAGCTTCCACCCAGCTGTTGTGGCTATGCCACTGCTATAATTATAACACTATCTGTACTTCATTTTAGTCTCTCCTTATGGTGCTTCTGTAGGATGCTACTGAAGTTATGCAGTTTCTTTGATTCTTTGAGATAAAAAGAACCTACTTACCTAATTTCAGAGTGGATTTTTTCCAGAAAATATCAGATTTCACCAGCTGCAAGTGTTAAACCAATCTGAACACCTTACTGAGTTGGAGGGGCTAAAAGAAGGAGATACTTCTTAGTGGTGCTTACTGTATGTCTTTCCCAAACTGTGAAAGTTAAACTTTCACTGTGTAAGTCAAAGCTAGGCACTCATGAGTAATGATCACTATTTGCAATTATCAGCAAAAGTTTCTTAGTATTTGGAAAAGTTTCTGTCAGGCATCACAATTTTGTAAAAGCTGCAAGTGTTTGGAGAGGAAAATCAATTTTGATACTGAAGTACTGGGAAGGATGGGAGACAGTACTTTCTTACTCAGTAAATATATTGCTTGTGCATTTTATTTGGTGCAATGGCTTACAAATACTTGCTACTTCTGTGAGCCCCATCTTTTCCTCAGTGTAGTGGATTCTGTTACTCTCCTGCATGACCAGTAAGTGTTTGAGAAGTCCTGGTGAATTGCACAAGTGAAACTCAGGGGAAGACAGCAGGATGTTGCAGCTGTTACTGAAACTGTTTGGCTTATGATTATTTGTGATTATATCCCAAAAGGAAGGAACTGAACCTAACTCTGAGCTGAAGGATGAATTTGAAGGTTGAATAGGGTCATTAGAAAACAGTTTCACTGGTGGAAATTGACTGCGTTTGGGGTCACCAAGGTCAGTATCAGCACAGAAAGGCATTTTGCAGTTCCAGTGTACCTTCTACAGAACTTAAAATTGACTTATAAGTTAAACCGGTTCTTAGAAGACTGAGGAGATGTCTTCCTCCTAATTTTTAGAGTACAGAGAAATGGCTACCAAATCTGTGGAGATTACAAGGATTTTTTTCTAACCTGCAACTCACATCTCCATTTCCTTTACCACTTACTGATGAAAGCACACTTGGAAGACTTGCATTCAGGAATGTGTGGCATAACTTCCAAGTCATCTTCCCATTACCCATGTCAGAGCAACAAAACAAATGATGAGACAGCTCTTGGCTTATTAGATCAGTTCTTTGTGACATATCTTTGCAATGTGAAAAATAATGCTCCTCAAGTCTTTTATCTCTTTTTTTCCTTAAGAAATAAATGGATTTTTAAGCAGCATTTGGAGCATCTGTTTCTGATAAGTCTAGTTTTAACCTAGATCTTTTCAAGAAGTTCTGCTCTGGGGCTTGTTTCATTTTGTCTTTACTGGAAATAATAATTAAATCAAGGTATGTTTTTTTCAAAAGTAAATTAAAAAAAATATTGGTGTTACTGCACATTGAAAAGAAAAAGTTTTATTTGCAAACTCCCATCACTTTCACTCTCATGTAAAGGTTGGCATCATGCAGTTCACTCTAGCAACTGCTAACCAAATAGGCCACAGTAGTGGTTCAGATTTTATAGAAGAAAACAGGTATTGAATGAGTTTAAACTCATGCATGATCCATTATGCACTTGACCGATTAGTTTTTATGTTCACCTGTGAAAATAATTTGATGAGTAGCAAACCAAACGTAATAGCTTGCTTTATCTTCAATTAATCTCCATCCCACAAACTTAGAGGATGTTCAGGATCCCTCAAAAACACGTAATAATGATATCAATAGACCATTAAGTTATGTTTGAGAAGACACGGAAGATAAGAAACTAAAAGAGGAAAGGAAACACAACTAATGGGAGTCAAGAACTGAATTTTTTTCTGCTGGCTCTTCTACAGAAAAAAAAAAAAAAGACAGATCTTATTTGAGAATGGGATGGGGAGAAGATGAGAAATGGGTCTCAGACACATTTACATATTATCACGTGATTCATTATGAGCACTCTGGAAACTCAGTGGCACCAAGATGGTTCTGGAGACACTAATCTAGAGAGGGCTGTACTCTGTTCTGATTAAACCCTTTCATAAAGGGTAATTGAACTCTTAATTTTTAGTTGTTCTTTTGAATATATTTAATCTTGATTATGCTAGCAGATAGATTTATTGTGCCTTCAAGTACTGAATAAAAAAAGTTAATGGCTAACTTGGGAGTTTTCTCTTGTTCTCTTGCTTCTTCTGAAGAGTAAAGAGGCAGAATGTCATGCAGGTAATTGCACTAGACTGAATGGATTGCCCTCGGGTGCTGGGAAAGGTCTAAGTCTATTGCAAGGCAAGATGATTCTGATGAATAGGAAACAGAGGGCCTGTCAAGGGAGTAAATCAGTTAGTGAGTCAATGGAAATGGCTCTGATAAATGAATGGCTGTCAGTATTAAATCAGTTGGTGGAAAACATTGTTATACTCTGGGACAAGGATAAATATTTCAATAAAATACAGGATAGCTGTTTTAGCTGAGTTGAGCTATGATTTTCTAGTTAAGCAATTAGCTTTCTGGGATGACTGCAGTTTTTTTGTTTCTTTGCTTGCTTTTCTGGCTTTATTTGAAGAGAAATACAGCGATCCTCATTTTTTCTACTTCTTTTTGTATCTTTGCTGGCAGATAAATTGGCATGATATTTATTCTGCAGTAACAACAGTATAGTACCTTCAGTGTATATGCTGGTGCCACAACTTTGCTACTGAAATAAAAGCATTAAAGACAATTAATAAATGTCATTTTGTTAGACTGCCTTTGTTCCATGTAGCTTTAGTTACAGTGAAAATTACCAGGCTTAGAATGCTTCTTCTGTTTGCGTTATTTCTTGATGTAGTTTACCAGTCAGTGCAATAGAGAATAGTCTTGTTTTACAATTAAGCTCTAATTATTCTGCTTTTCCCTGCAGTTCAGTAGTTAAAAGTTGCTATAGTAAAACTGCATTCTATAGTTACAAGAGTATTCATAAATTATAATGGAAGTTGCATGGCATACAAAATATGCTGTGCAAAATAGTCAATATTATAAGGATATTGCAATTTATACAGTTCTTTGCAACTGAAATAAACTGTCCTCTACTCTGTTGGCATGTCGGTTTGAAAAAAAAACCCCAAAAAACCATGCACCCTCTAAAAACTGAAATCAGTGAGATTTGTTTGAATCTCAGAGTAAAATTTGTCCCCAAGACAGCAGACATTTTTTTACAAGAGGACAAACTTCCATCCCTTCATGCTCCTAATGGAGGGATTTTTATCAGGTGTGCAAATCAAATGTGAGTCGATTTTCAGATTTCCTTTGTCTTCATCACACCACAGGAGGACTTTCTTCACCTGTCAGTAACATAATCTCATTGATTAAAATATAAACTCTAGGAACTTGCCCCTTTTTGGATGCTATATTTATTTACTGTGGTGTGCTGGATGAGCCTTCATCCCAGTGAAAATTCTACCTCTATTTTAGTATTTAAATTAAATAGCATTTTGTTTATTTTTTAAAAAAGGCTAAAGTGCTTTGAAGTATGTATTAAAAATGTCATATGTCACAGGAGAACTGACATTTCTGAATACTTTTAAAGCACTTACATTCAGTATCCTATGTTCTCCTCTTCTGGGGAAAGGCACACAACTGTTGTACAACTGTTGTAAGACCACTCTATAAGATAGGTAAAAGGCAAAATGCAAGGAGGACATTTTGTAAACTGATGCAGTTGCTGCATGAACAAGTCCTTCTCTTCATCTTAGGATTCATCTTAGTCATTTGTATTTGAGGCAGTGACAATCTCTGAGCTACTGCAAAAGGGCACGTGGCACTCTCCATCAAAAATGCTGGCTGCTGCACTCCTAGCTTACAGTTGCCCCCTTTCTCTGACAGTCTTGCCTGTGTTTTGGAGAAAGTAAGGAGAAATGGAAATATCATTCATTTTTTAATGTTCTGCCATGCTGCAGTGTCCCAGTTTCCCATCGATACCTGTGTTCTGTACTTCACATGTGTATTTTCATCAAGGTTTCTGGTATCAGTATTTCATTATAGACTTCCTACTGCACAGGAGAACTTGATTTCTGTTTTCCTCCTGTTGACTGGCTATGTTTTCTCCTTTCATGTGTTATCATTAAGTCAATGAGTTGGGCAACTTATCTCAAGTGATCCTTTTCAAACTCTTTTAATATCCCGTGTTTATTTTTAGTGTTGCTAGATTAAATAGTTCTATAACTATATTTGTTCAGAGGCAATTTCAGGGATGCTAATTACATTGATAACAGGTGGGAATTCCCATGGGAATTTTTCCAAATGTTATTTTTGTTTCTTGGTTCTTTACAAAAATAGAAAGTATTGCCTATGGAACATTGATCTGTAGCTGTGGAGAATAGTAAAAAACCTGCAGTTTATGTGATTGCCAACTTCTACACAGCATTTAGTGGAAAACTCAAATTTTCTTTTTGGTATGATTTGAGAGACTGCAATGCAGCAGAAAGCTCTATTATGTTGTATGAATAGACAGACATATTGTCAAGAGTTTTTTTGACCCATTTAGATGTATATGGAAAGCACTTCAAATAACTAAGTAGAACCAGCTAAGGAAGCAATAAAAATGAATAATAGTGCAGTATAGTAAACACAAAATGGGCTAATTACAGCCTGAAATCAAATACTGTAGTTGGATTTCCAAATTTTTAGTGTGCAGCTGTTCATTCTGGCTCTAGAAGAGAACAGGAATTGCAGGCTGCAGCAGAAGGAAGCTTGTTGTGCAGAGGATCCAATACTGTATCTTTTGTGATCCCAACTGGAAATGACATTGTAAAGATAATGCAATATGGTTTCAGCCAGATTTGCTGGCATTTATTTGTTGACCTCCTCAGCTTTTTCTCTTTAGCTCTCCTCTTTCTTCTATTTGCCTTAGTTCTTGTCTCCTGCAATATTTTGTGAATATATATTATAGGTCATCTTCTTGAGTAATTGTCAGTGTGGGTAACCCTTTCACTTTGTTACAGACTCTGAAGTGCATTTTCAATTAATTTTCAAAATTAAAGCATTCCATAGTCTTTTTCCTTGGAGTCTTGTTATTTATGAAGATCTTTAAATACTATAGACATAGGTTAACCTTCTGGTTTTATGGTTTTAAGTTCAAGCCTACATCTAGGATGGACCTTGGGATGGTGAATTCAGAGAAGTTGTGGTTATACTCGAATCACTCACTGTGTTTATAAAGTGCCTTTGCCACAAGTGGCAGCACTTCTTATCAGACAAGTGGGAGTCTAGGTAGTGCTTGAAGCAACACTATGGCCCCCAAATCTCAATGATCAGCAAATACATATCTCTCTTCTCAACAATAGACAGTGATCTCATAGCTTATCAAGCGTGAGACTGAAATTCTGGCTTAATTCTTCAGGAAACTTCCTGAATAATTCATTCCTCAGCACTAGCCATTAGGAAAATGTCTATAACAAATTTCTGTGTCTGCCAGTATAAGAAGATTGTTCAGATCTGGTCATGAAATGTTTAGATATTATGGTGAAAGGATCCTAAGACTCTATAAAGAGAAGAAACATTGCAGGGTCTTCACTTCTGTCTGTCCTTCCTTAATTTAATTTTCAGTTACATTCAAAACCAACGTAGTTATTGTATAATTCTGATGCATTGTAAGTCAGAGTACCAACTGATATTAAATCCACAATATGCATTAAGTTCCCTGTGGTTTTTGTAAAAATGACACTTGTGAAGGACCTAAATAGATTTTGTTTGCTTTGTAGGTGGTGGACTGTGCTTGGGACGAACTAGTCAAGATCTATACTCCATCGTGTCTGGCAGTTCCTGTTTAGAAGAGAAGATGATCTGAGACGCCAGGAACCTTTTTCTCTTCCCCCACAACCAGACTTGTGCTAAAGCGTCAACAGTGTCACTAATCTCAGTGTCTCTTTATAAGTAGAACTGCTTGAATGGGGTGTTGTGCACTTGAACATGTGGGGACTTCAGGGCTTGGTTTACTGTGCAGGTAGTACTTGAGCTAGCAAAATGTTCCACAGCTACTCAGAGGCTGAAGAGTGACCATAGCAGATATCAGTGGTGTCTTCAGAGCCAAATGACCAACACGAGTTTGTGATCTGTCTGGCTAGTGATGAGAGGAGAGGCCTGAATCATCTTCTTCCTTATAAAGATTAAAACTAACTGGCAGTGTATTTTGAGATGTCACTGTAGAAAAGAAAAAAAAGGCTTTTTACTGTAAAGTACTGTAATGTCAACTGAAGTTTGTATCACCCAGATGCATTTATGTTTTGCTGTGAGTCATGTTGCATTATTTTCTTTTGCAATATGATGCATTTACTCTCGATCGACAGTAAATGTCATAGTTTATAGCCAGCTGATTTGTTTGACCTTTTTGATTGCCGCTTCAAAAGATGGTAAAGATTATTTTCATATATTTTTCCTTTAGATATCTTTGAGCAAAACAGTTGATGAAGTTATGTAGAAAGATACTCTGATAATAGAGAAAATAGTTATGAAAAAATGAAATATATACAAAACTAATTGGATCACAGTCCTCAAGATTTAGAGATCGGGCAACCATCTCTTCTATTACACTTGTCTTGTATTTTCACTTAGAAAGTTCTTCCAAGAAATAGAAGTGGAATGTGGCCATAAATCCAGTGTTTCTGGACCTGTGACAGCCTGGCCAAAGTGAGAACTGATGTCCAGACCATTTAACCTATATACATGCAGATTAATTGCATGATATAAGCATAGCAGATTCAGCATGGCCAAACTATTGCAGTCACTACAATACGCACAACATGTTCTAGGTGTGTTGAACATTTTGCATTCCCAGTTTGACCCCTCAGCCCACATACTGGTACTTTTCATTTAAGTTTTCTGGGGCAAGTAGAGATGTTCAGATGTTATGTTTCTCCAAACACTTCTGAATAGTATTTTAGGATCAAACTGTGATAGTACTGCAGCACTCATTGGTATGTGTTAGCCTCCTCTCCTTGTTTCCTGCTAGCCATTTTCTTTGCCTTCTTAAAACTGTCTCCTTTCTGCTGTTAGCCTATCTCAACTACCACTACAATCAAAAGACTCTTTGCAGGCTGGGTCTTTGCAGATCTCTGGTCAAGTTTTCATAGTGTGCTGTTAATAAGTGCTCTACCCTTCTGGGTTGCAGCACTCAAAGATCAACCAGTAGCTGCCAGATCTGCTGGATGCTTTGAAGCAATGAAGGAAAGAATTCAGCTGAGCTAAGACCTGCAAATTGCAAGGAAAGAATGATTGTTCTATCTTGGAGAAAGAGCCAGGGAACTAACAGGTAGCCACAGAGAGACATGCATATATTAATGGGGTATATAGGCTGGACAGGAAAAAACTTTCTTCTACAACATGATAATTTGGACCCCAATTGGATTTTGTATTTTTCTTGGCCAAATGCAAACTGCCCCTGGACTGACATCTTTTTGAGTTGAATTAATAACAAAAAATAGATTTTATCTTTTTTTATGACAATGTCCTGTACCAAATCTGAACCGTTTACTGCACTTTAATTCTGTGTGCTGAGGAGTAATGCAAAATAAAGCTGTGCTGCATGCAGCTTTCAGCAGTACCATGGGCCATAAAATCTAATTTTAGGCATTAAAATTGATTATTTCAACTTCAATAGTTCCTCCACTCTTCTGTTTTATCTCCCTTTTCTGCTTTGATTACAAGTTGCTTGTCTGAGTGGAACATTTTGGTGGCAGGTGTGTATTTTATATGCATGTTTCTGGGGGGACAGAGAGAGTGGGTTATTCCAGAATGCTGCCATAGCCTATCAGTTGGAAGGGAAAATTTAGAAAACCTAGCACAGGGGGAAAAATTAGGAATTCTGAACATGCACACTCAGCACATGGATTAAATCTTTCCTCAACTGCCTTCTCTCCCTTCATGTCCTGGTTAGCTTCAGTGCTGAGGGTTGCTGTATCTGGATTTATTTCTCTTGAAAGATGAGCACATCCAGAAGATGCACACAGTAAATAAAAACTGTGGCCTTTAATCTTGCTGTGTGATCTTTGAATGGTGAGAATGTGCTGTAACATTTCTGCACTGTAACAGAAAAAACAATTTGGCAATAGTTGTTGCTGATTCTTAATTCTCAGGGAATATTTGCTATAGTGTTTTGAAGAAATACTTCTTATTTTATGACCAAAATACTAGCTTCCAATCTTTTTGTTCATTCACTGAAACAGTTAACAACAACAATCTAAAAGATGTAATGTGTTCTGCTTTCAAACCTGCTCCTGTGAAAGATTTTGTTTTATTTAAGTCTGGGTTTCTCTTTGGTTCAAGAAACATATTGATTAATCAAGTTCTAAAGGCGTGGATTTGTTGTTCTAGAATGCTATTAAATTAATTGCACACAGTATCTTTGGCTATACTCGTGTTCACTTCCCCAATTAAGAAATATTGTTCAAAAAGTAAATGCTGTGAAAGATACTGAGAGTATCTTCTAAGAAGAGTATCATAACCATGGTTTATTTCATGTATGAATACTGGGTGATGGTCACATTTTTCCCCTATACTGGTAGAGACCATGCATTATGCAACTTTTCCTAGCTGTGTGCCCCATCAGATCTTCATTTTCATAAAGGAAAGCTATTTTAAATTATTCTTTGCGTCTGCTTGTGCAGAGTATGTGTCAGTGATGAAGTGATCTCTTTCTTCTAGCCAAGTACAGTGCTGGCCTCAAATTTTGCTACATAAGCAAGCTGTATTGTGCCTTTTAGTAGTACTGCTGAGCTGTGCTCAGGGTCATGGAATTGGGAATGGATACAACTCTACATGGTTCTTCCCTGACAGACCTGATGGTTGCATTAGACTCTAATTAAGGCAAATTTTCCATTAAGCATTTTATAGAGGTCTTCACCATTTTAATCCAAAAAGTCATTATAAAAAATCTGTGCCCTTAGGAAGACACCAATTAGCTGCATTTTTTGTTTTCCTCTCACCTGTGTCATTGTAGCTAGGTGAAATGTAGAACTGAGCATAATTTCCTTTAAAGGATGAGAGTTAAGGTATCATAATCATCTCCTTAGGGTAAGGAACCACAGAGCCGTTCATTGCTATGAACTGCCCCTCTGCCAGGCCAAAATTTAACAGAGTCAGTGTCTGAACTGAGCAGCCACTGTTCCCTCTGGACACATGAACAGCCAGTGTGGGGGAAGTTCCTTCACTGCAGTGTCACCTCTGATGATGTCTCCCTGTCTCCCTGTTGCTTTATTCAATTCCTCCCCAGTGAACAGCAGGAGAACACTTCGTGTAACTGTGGAGTGGTGGAGAGGCAGTGGGAGATGAGTACTGAACCTGGCCTCAATTCATGTTGAGAAAAGGGTGGCTTGGTAAGGGACAACATCTTCCTCTCCACCTCCCTTTCCTGTCTATAGACAATATTTAAATTAGGAGTACCATGAGAGATGTTGCAAGAGAAGCTGCCTTTATAGCACAGGTTAGTTCCAAAAGATAGGATTTGGTACTTGAACACTTGACTTTCCAAACTGAGTATTGGTGCAGCCTCTCTGAGTTCTCCATTCAGTTCTGGAGCCCACAATTTAAGGAGGATGTGAAGGTCCTTGAATGCATCCAGAAGTGTACCTCAAAGCTGGTGAAAGGGCTGGAAAGCATGTCCTGTGAGGAGAGGCTGAGGGCTTTGGGCTTGTCTAGTTTGGAGCAAAGGAGACTGAGAGGAAACATCACTTTCTGATGCTTCCCAAGGAGGGCAAGAGGATAGGGAACTGCTGATCTTTTTCCCTTGGGACTCAAGTGATAAGATGTGTGGGAATGGTTCAAAGATGCAACAGAGGAGGTTTAGACGGGACATTTGGAAGCATTTCTTTACTAAGCAGGCATTCAAACACAAACAGGCTTCTTAGAGAGGTGGTCGATGTCCCAAGCTTGTCAGTGTTTAAGAGGCATTTGGAGAATGCCCTTAACAACATGATTTAATTTCTGGTCAGCCCTGAATTGATCAGGCAGTTGGACTAGGATGATCATTCTACAGTCCTTACAAGTGAAATAGTCTATTAAAATTTTTGGTTTTGATACAGTTGTTTTTCTGTTTCAGTCAAGGAAATATTTAGCCCCCAAAGCAGTTTTTCAGCCTGATACTCTGCAATGTCAGAGATTCACTTCTCTAGTGATAATTTCACCGGTGAGGTGACAAAATTGTTTCTGCCAGAGGATATACTCACCTATAGTCCAAATTACTACAGTACTTCCAGAAAGCACAGTCTGATTTTTTTCCATCTGCACTTACCTGGCAGAAGGAGTTGTTTTTCTCCCATGTGCAAACACTGTCAAGGTGATCCAAACTTTTCTTTAAATTGTGTTGCATGTGGGCTTGGGGTGAGTCCAAATAGAGGCTGATGTAAATGTATTGGCATATTTCTCCCGTGGGTTCTGAAAACAAGCTTGGTCTCCAGTACCTATAGCTTCTTTTCCTGCATTACTAGTTTTCATCATCAAACACTCGTTCTTAATGCGTACCTCATTTCATTTTATAAACCTTGCCCTGTCTCCTTTACCCTGCCTGTCCTGATGAAAGAAATCGGTGGATGATTATAAGGCAGCTCTGAATAAAAGTATAGTTTTTCCTTCCCTTGTGTTGCCTGACGCTGCAGGAAAGTGGTAGAGACTGGCTGCCCGAGAGAGCTGCTTTTGCTTTGCCTTTTCCTAAGAGTCGATATGGTCTATTGCCATCTCCTGTTAAAACTTTCATCTGGAAAGTCGAGAGAAGCGATCAGCTTATTTAGGCTTTACCAGGCTTTAAAACATCACTTTTGAAAGCTGTGTGGCTGCCAGTCTTTGGTGACTTCCCAAGGCAATTCCGTCTGCTAGAACCCGGTTCTCCCGGCTTTTCTTAGCAGCAGCCCCCGTCTCTTTGCCGTTCGCAGCCCGAGGAAGGCGCTCCCTCGGATAAGCCGAGGAAGCAGGGGGGCAGTGGGAGGGATGCTGCCGGCAGGGCAGGCTCGACAGATGCTTTTTCCCGAGAGGCCGTATATTTTGGAGAGTGGGAAAAGCGATACTCCCTGCTTGGGAACGCGCGAGCCTGCACTGATCTCCCCGCTCCGGGAGACGGCTCTTCCACATTATTTTCGGGCCGGTGGCACTCGGCTGCGGAGCTGCGGGCGCCCCGCGGCTTTCCCCCGCGCGGAAAGCACCTCGGTGCCCGCTCCTGCTGCCCGTCCTCCTGCACCCGAGCCGGGTCGGGAGGGCTTGCGGACAGGGGAGGGGGCTTCCCATCCTGGCTGAGCCGGGCGTGCTCTG
>VXBC01006921.1:96459-106949 GCA_013399945.1 Ploceus nigricollis | reverse complement strand
CGGTAGCCGCTTCCTCCGGGCTTCGGGCTCGGGACCGGGAGGGCAGCGCCAGCGCGGGCAGAAAGACGCGAGGATACGGGGGACGTGCACTTCTGGGGGATAGCTGCGGCCCCACGGAGGCAGATGCAGCCTCACGGGCGGGCAGGTGCAGCCTTGCAGGGGTGGATGCAGCCCCGCTCTGGTTGGTACATTCTTGCAGGGCTCGGTACAGCCTTTTGGAGAGAGGTGCATCCTTACGGGGGTCGGTGTGAACCTGTGAGAGTAGATGCAACCTTATTGCAACCCTTCTAGGGAAGGTGCGACCTTATGGAGGGAAGTGTAGTCTTATGGCGGGTGGGTGAATCTACAGGGGTAGATGTAATGTTCGAGGAGCAGCTGCAAGCCCATGGGACAGCTGCAGCCCTGCTGGGGTAAGTGTCATTTTATAAGGGCAGGTGCAAGCTTAGGGGTCAGCTACAGCCCTCTGGGGCCAGGAGAACCCGTGTTGCTTTCCAGCCGAGGGGTAGGTGGGGTAAAGCCGAGGTGTAGGTGAGGCAAAGCTGGCACTTTGTGGCCCAACAGCACTCCTGGGCTGAGGGCTGCCTCAGACAACAGAGCACATGCAGAGTGTGTAATTTAATCCACAAAGAGACTGACAGGGGTCTCGGGAGGGAGGCTGTTGCTTCAGGGATCCCACAGGGCTCCATGGCTAGAGGGTGCAGAATGGCCTATGGGTTGGAGGGCAGGCATCCCCGCCAGCCAGAGCTGCTGGGCTCTGTCTTGCTGTTCTGTGTCTCTTGCTCTGTGCTGGCAAGAGGATGCTCAGGGTTGCTCTGTGTGTGTGTCTGTGTGTGTGTGTGTGTGTGTGGTTTCAGCTACAAATCTTCCACAGTGTCTTCACACAAGGGAGAAGGCAATCTGATTTTGGCTGTGGGATTTAGAGAAGGTATGAAAAACACTCAATATGTCTGCAGCTTTAAAAAATGCATAAGAGATTTGTTGGGAGGCAAGACTTGGGACAAGCATGACAAATCCTAGGGGTTATGGAAAGTGCAATGATGCCTATTTCCTAAATATCCCTCTAGTCCAAAATGATGCTCTCTTTCTGTCTCCCGTGCAACACCTATGCTTATTTCTCTCTGTGACTCTCGTGACAGGAGCTGGTGACCTGACCGGGGATGCTATGGGCTATGTGACAGGCGTGCTGGCCGTGCTGATACACGCTGCCTACCTGGTGCTCATTCAGAAAACCAGTGTAGATAGTGAATATGGACCCCTGACAGCTCAGTATGCCATCGCTGTTTCGGCCACCCCTTTCCTCATCATCTGCTCCTTTGCCAGCATGGATTCCATCAATGTCTGGTCCTTCCCGGGGTGGAAGGACCCTGCCATGGTATGCATCTTTATTGCTTGTGTCCTGATTAGCTGTGCCATGAACTTTACCACCCTTCACTGCACTTACATTAACTCGGCTGTGACCACCAGCTTTGTAGGGGTGGTGAAGAGCATAGCCACCATCACGGTAGGCATGGTGGCATTCAATGACGTGGAGCCCACAAAGTTATTTATAGCTGGTGTTGTGGTCAACACCTTGGGGTCTGTCATTTACTGCGTGGCCAAGTATGTTGAGACCAGGCGGCAGAGCAACTATGAGGACCTGGAGAAAGAAGCTAGAGAAGAGGAGGGGAAAAGGCAGGCTGGAGACCAAGCTCTGTTTGCCATGGAGACAATTCCCCAGGGGAAGGGGGCTGAGGAAGCAGCAGTGGAAGGATCATCCACAGGGCAGAGACAGAGTGGAGAGGAAGAGAAGGACGTCACTGAGAAATCAGCCAAGGCACTTGTGGTTCAGGGAAAATCCACCATCACACAAGAAGTAAACAGAAGCTCGCTGAAAGAAGCCTATCTTGGAGTATGGAGGTTGGTGAGGGGTGCTAATTATATAAAGAAGGATTATTTGATAGAAAATGAAGAGCTACCAAACCCTTAAAAAGCAGATTTGAAAACCTATTGTTTGAGGACAGACACCTGGTTTTCTGTACAGGGGGAAGGCAGAGCATACATTTCCACATCAATGCTTACAAATCCAAATCATTCAGGATGACTTTACCTCATTGTCAAAAAGCAAAAGGTCATAGTTTGCTCATGCTTTGGGCTCGCTTTCAGCTGCTTTCAGTATGTCACTTTAGACCCACCTCAGCTAAGATGCTGACACTCTGCTGCAGACACAGAGAGAGCTGGGTAAGGGGAAGTCACGGGGTGCTTGCCCAGCAGCTGGCAATATGAGGGATATCAGTGTCATTGAGATTCTTGGCAGTACCAGTGACACAGCAGTGGCCTATACCTTAGTTTGTGTCTGGAGCCTAGTGATTTTAATACATTTGGAGGCTCTGTCAGTGTGCTTCTGTATCTGTATCCATCCAATTATAGGTACTCTACATAACTAATTCCTACAATATAAACTCATATGAACTGTAACTTTTTTGTGCTCCTCTGTGTCAATACAATTGCAACAGAGCTAGAGGTTGTGCCACTTCAGTTATATTGGTGTAAAATCACTCTCTTATCTGATGAATTGAAGCCCTCCAGGCCAAGCCTTGGACCTGGTTTACATTGGGTGCTTTGTGTCTTCAGTAGAAATCCTTTAGTCTTGTGGTGGTATACATGAAAGCAGAACCAGATCTGAGCTTCTGAGAAGCTTTGACTGGCAAAAGAAGGATGTTTATCTATGAGCTTTAACTATACGTAGCATTTGGAATATTAGCTTGACTCAAATAAAAGAATTTGGAAATGTTGGTATATATTGATTGGATTTGGGAGGGCTATAAAAACTTAGGGAGAAAGTGTGTGCGCCTTGTGTTATCCCTCCTCGTACCCTAAAGTTGGATGAATCAGAGCCTGGACTGGAAGCCAGGTGTCCTCTCCATTCATTCTCTCATAAGCAGAGGCTGAGAGCCGAGCTGGGGACACCAACTTTGAAGTTCCCAGGGGTGCTTTTGCAGGACAGTTGTGCTACATCCTGGCCACGTGCTGGTACGTGGCTTTGTGTGTATTGCCCTCGCTGTCCCTGTGCTGTGCTGTCCAGTGGAACAAAGTGCAGGCAGGCAGCAGGAGCTGCCTGGTGCTCCGGCAGATCCCATGGCTGAGTGCTTGGGGAGCGGGATGCTCAGTGTGTTCAGCACGGGGACATCCATGGCTTTGGCAGAAGCAGCTCCCCAGTGCCCAGACTGTCCCTGTCCCCATGGGCTGTGAGGGGCAGAGCTGCCTTTTCCCTTGGAAACTCAAGCGCTCGTGTGGGAAGTGGGAAGCAGGCACTCCAGCGAGGCCTCTGCTGAATATGCTAGTATTTTGTCCCACATCTGTTTAACTGAAAAGACTGTGGAAACAAATGTTTGGGTGTTTCTTCGCCTGAAGATATCCATTTGGTAGGTGGGAGTAGTTAGGTGGAACCTTTGCTCAGATTAGACAGAGAAAAGATTTGACTGTGAGTATTTCTCACTCCGAAAGGGTGCTGCAGCCATTGAGGCCACCATGACAACAGACTGAAACAAGCTATTACCATTTTCTGAAGAAATGAACCAAGTTTGTTGTTGTTGTTTTTAATATTGTTATTGTTTTTATTAATAATTATTTATTATTGTCTATTAAGCCACTGAACTGAAAATCAATTATTCCCACAGCCCTAATTAACCAGTGCCTGGCCCAGTGCTCTCTCCAGCTGAGCAGGCAGCATTAGCCTCACAGCGGGTTCAGTCTGAAGTGAGCAATTTGCCCAGCAGGGAATATTTGCAAAATTGCTCTCTGGGGGAGCTTTAGGTTCTTGTCAATAAATGCAGGCAGAAACATCAGGTGCTGTGGCAGTGTGTTTTCAGAATGATTGCAGAAGTTGGCTGACTTGGCATCACCCACGAATTTTGAAAGAGATGGCTAAAAGGACATTTATGCTAAAAGCTTGTAGCTGCTGGGCTGGGGGACAGGGCACGGAGCCCTGTACATCACATGTTATGTATAGCTTGTGTTTAAGAGGTACTGGCTGTACGCCAAAATACGTTTACCTTCTGTTCGAGCTCCATATGGGATCTTTTCAATAAAAGTACTATTTATTGTTTCTAGGCTAATATAATAGGGCTTTTGTTAGTTTTTCACATACATCCTAGACTAAAGAAGTTTGTGCCTATGACTTATAGTTGCTGTCTTACTGAACTCATTGCGATATTGAACTGCATTGTAATCATACAGATGGCTGGAGAGAAACCCACAATTCTGATCTGTCCTCACTGTGTTCAATGTTTTCTGTCCACAAAAAATGTGGATCTTCTTACCACCTGGATGCCAGTCTTAGATCCCATAGTGCACACACCGTGTTTGACACGTGCTGTAGGAAGCTCTCCCACCGGACTCTTGTTTCAGGACTTTTTCCTGGGGGAGGTTAAATGTTTTGCCACTTACTGTTGTTAAATTGTAGAAATCTGTGGAAATTCAAACAGTTTTGACTATTAAAAAAGCTGCTGTTACAATGTTGTACTTTGCATGTATAGTCGAAATGTGATTATATTGTATTCTGTTTTTACCTGTAAATTCCCTAAATTAAAATGGGAATTTGGCAAATGCAATCCAGTTTTTTAGTAACAGACACTGTCGCACAATGAAATAAAATACTGCCTCGTGCTGAGGTATTTTAATAGCGGAAGACGGTAGAATGAGATGTGGGAATAAAATGCACTGCTTTCCAAAAGCCTTCTGCTTTTCTTGTTGTTGCTACTCCAGGGTGCTCATTTTTGCTTCATTTATAGTTTTTCTTGTGCCTTTATACCATCCAAGTTTCCTCAACATGTGACCACGCACTATAAATACTGTCACGGACAGAGGGACTAAGGACAGACAAAGGAACACAGGATTCTGAAGTGCTGGGACCTCGGTACAGCTCAAAATTTCTGTGGTTTTCAGTGGTGATTTTTTTGGTTACGTATTGAAGATGATTTAATGTCACTGGTGTAGCTGTTATAACTCTAGAATTAGTAAGAGTAAGATGATGCTCATTATTAATAGTTCCATTATAAAATGACAGCATTATTAAAGGACATAATATTAATTTAATTTTACAATGTTAAGTATTTGTATTATCATCTATGTTGCATGGCAGCACTAGGAGATGATTTAAGCATTCATTTTTACCTGTTTGCTTTGGATTAAAGGTACATAATATGCCTGTGGCTGAAACTGGGTTGTGCCAGACCAGGCTGTGGTCGGTGGTTATTGCCGAATTCATCTTAGAGCTCCACACAAATGTGCCTGCAGGTTGATTTAGAGAAGGAGACGATCCTTGTTGTCAGATAATAAATGAACCTGATACACAATGACTGCTTTGAGAATAAACAGGAATTTCAGTGTCAACACATCCTTGAGTAACACCTGCTGTAGCACTCCTAGACACGCACGTACGCGCACATGCACGCACACGAATACACATGCAACAGGACAACAAAAGCCAGACTGGCTAACTTTTTTGAAATACATTCTTCTCCCTAAGAAATTAAAGAGATGATAGTTTATTTTGAGTCAGGTACAGTTAAAATTTCTAAGGATAAATTAAAAATTTGCATACATCACTAATCTTGTATTTGCCATCACTTCCACATGGAAAATATGCAGCAACCTACAAAGAGCCATCTGAGAATGAAAGAAATTTTACAGTTGACTAACCAACACTTCAGACCCCTGCATATGTCCAGGGATAGTTTATGCCAGTGTTTAATAGCCTCTTGTAATTCCGTTTGCTGCAAAAATGCCTGTTTGCTGCAAAGGCTTTAGTAGGCAAAAAGGTGCAAGCCCTTCAGCTCTGGTCTCTAAATTAACATTTGAGCATTTTGCTGCTAATCATGGTGAAGGGTTAAGACCTTAACCCTCTCTGCCTGTGTCCTGTATAATTTCACACATTGCTTTGAGGTTTCTTATGTGTTTTTCTAACTGGAGCCTCTAAGTGCAGAGGAGGCAATCAACTCTGCTCTCAATGAGCTGCTGTATTCATGCTTCAGTTGCTTGCTGAAGGTCGTCAGGAAGCTTTTCACTTCAACCTCATTCCTGTCAGGAGTTGATGAGCATGCACATGCCCTCTTTTCTCATCCTTTGTTGCTGCTGTATCTCCCAAATCTTTTTTCCAGTGTCCATCCTGAAAATCTCTGCAAGTGATGGAGGACTTGCCACAGAGGCTTCTCCTACTTTTTTTTCTAGAAAGGCAGGAAAGGGATGGACCAGCAGGATCTTGAATGTCCAGATTGCTTCTTTCTACCTTTTTGCATGTTTCTGCCCACCAGCTCCCTGCATCCCAGATCCCTATATAGCTCAGCCCTGGCTGTGTCCCAGCTTCTCGTGGAGCTGTGCCCGGGCTGTGTCCCAGTGTCCTGTGGAGCTGGGCTGTGCGCAGAACAGGCACCGGAGCGAAGGCCCTCACTCTGCCAGACAGCCAGCACTGAAACCTGGCTGTGCCTGCCCCTGTGGAGATTTATTATACACACAGAACCAGGAGATCTTTTCATAGTAACAATGCTTTAAGTAATAAGGCTATAAACCTCCTGTTGAGCCAGGCTCAGCTTTTTTATAGGTTTAGATTTAAAAAAGCCAGTCACACTGGCTTTCTCCAGTGCTGGACATTGTGTTTGAACAGAAGAGAGGCAGCCTGAGATGGAAACCCAGGTAGAGAGCACGAAAACAATGCTCAAAGAGGTACATGGGATGGGATAAAGATGGGTGGGGAAAATATGTGAGCTACAAATTAGGATGGATGGGGAATATGCGATAGTTTGCAGAATAGAAAAATGTTCTTGCATGAAAAAAAAAAGTGACAGCACTGGAAACCAAACCAATGGCCAAAGGGTGAGATGAATCTGCAGTGAATGCACTTGAATGTGGGCTCTGGAAGAGCAGGGCACATGAAGGAGTGAGGCAGAGTGAGCGAGCTGGCTGGGGGAAAGATGGCTGCATCTATTCTTTGTGGTTCTGTGATCTTTTTTTTTTACTGGACAGTTGTAAGAAATTTTGCTCTGGGCACATTAATCTTGTTAATAAGTTTGTCTTTTATCAAGTAAAAGCAATGTCAGCTCTGTTCTCAAAATTACAGTACTTTTTTTATTAGGTGCTATTGATTTTGTTCCTGACAAAACAAGAAGATCCCAACAATTATTTAACAGAATTCAGGATTTCTCTGATAAAGAGCAATAACTTCTGAAGACAAAGACCATGTCTTACCCGACATGGGAATCAAATGAGAGAGAATAATGATTTAGAACTGTCCATAATAGTAAACCAGTCAGGTTTACCAGCTGCTGTAAATAATGATCAGTATTATCAGTAGATAAAAACAGCTAAAGGCTGCCGTGTATATCACCATTAACTCCTAATGTCTTGAATTGTCTTAATTCTGTAAGTGCATTTTTTGTCTTCAGAGTATCTCTGTGACTTTGTCCTTGTGGTTAGTTTAATTCCAAACCATGTATGCCTGGTTAAAAGGTAGAATATGGATTTTCCCTTCTGTTTCTCAAACCACAAACTAACCTGGGATCTGAAGGGCAGAGAGGTTCCCTTTGTCAATGCATCTTCTTGAGTGAGTGAACATTCAGGAGCACAGATAAAATGTCCAACAACATATGTTACTACAAACATACGAAAACCAGCTAAATATTTCCTTATCACAATTTTACAGGAACAAAATTACATTTCCTTAAGCATAGTGGCCAAGAGGCCACTGAGTCTGATTCTTCATTGAATATCAGAAGGCTGATGCACACAAAACACACCACAACTGAGTGCACAGCCACACAGTTTTGGCCCTGGGATTTACAATATTTTCTGAAAGAAAAGAGAGTGGGGAGCGTTTGCCTGGCACCATGGGAGAAATTGCTTGACTTAGGGAAGCTGGGATGCAGGTCTCTGTGAAGAATCACTGCCAAGCCAGCAGCACATTTTCAGGATTCCTGAGACAGGGTTGGACTTTCAATATTGCTCAGCTTTTTTTTTTTTTTTGATGGGTTTTTTGTTTGTTTGTTTGTTTTGTTTTGCTTTGTTTTTTGTTTGTTTTTTTTGTTAATAGATATTATGAATGAGCAGAATCGTCTGTAATACCTGGTCATGTCCTGGGGTACCTTCTGAGTGCTGAACTCTTCATCCAACACCTGGATGTTGCAGTGGCTTGATAAAACCAGTGGCTTGATAAAACAATTTCATTCATGCTGCATCCAGCTCTGTCATCCATCACAAGCAGACCACTTTATTTTTCTGTCTGGGGAATCTACTTAACAGTGATTAAGTATGCTTGTATACTCATAAAGATCTTTTATATGCTCCAAATATTCAATGACACAGTTCAGGAAAGAAGCTAAGCAATAGCTAACTGATGTAGAGGATGAAAATGATAACTAGAGCTGGCTTTTCAGTGGAAGGTTTTGCAGAAGGAGTTTGGGTTATTTGCTACCCAAGTTTTAGGCTTTCCTCATCTTTATCTACTTCAGTGCCTTTCCTCAAAATCTGCTAATTTTGTCTTGACAGAGCTTTAGTGTTGATCTGGAACCATTCTTTACTTTTCTTTCTGAAAAATTCACCTCTGCCTCTCCCTGTCACTGGTCAGGTAGGGCACAACACCCAGAGTCCTTTGCCTGGAACACACCAGCAGCCAGCAGACAGAAAATGTCAGATGCCACTTTCAGGGTCAAAAATAAGGACACATTGTTCTGTACTTGAGTTTCATTACAGATTCATTCAGATTCATACTCATAATGAAAAGCACAGTGAGTAAGACCTTCACAGCCAAGAAGGCTTTGCTGCATCTCTGCATTTAAAGCATGGTATGAAAACAGAGATTATTTTTTAGTGGGGCTCCTCTTTGTGTTTTGTATAGATCTGATGTGTTGGCATATAAATTGGCAAACTTTGAACTCAGGCTGCGATGTGAACAGAGTCCTAGGTGGCAATATAGAGCAGTCACCACAACCCTTCCCACTTGCCATCAGGAATGCTCTCATTTGTTGCACTAAAACATTTCTGCATTTTGTGCCTTGACCAAGCCTTCATTCAGTAAGCCATGAGCCTAAATGAAAGCATTTTGCTACCTTAGGGGCTCACTAGTGTCCGGTGTTCCACTTCCCCAAGCCAAGGAGAGTGTTAGCAGTAGGTCTTAGGATTATTTTCTATCCTGCCAAGCAGAGATCTGTGCTTGAGAAGCTGCCACTCAGAATTCCAGCAATGCAAAGCCAAAGAAAGAGTCCCTCTGCCCCAAATCTATTTAGTGACATTGCTGTGGCAATACAACTGATGGTAAAAGCAGCTGCTGCAGGAGAAAGGAGTTTCTGTCTATTTGGCATGTTCCACGGCACTGTGTAGCACCATGACACCAGGGAAGGGCTACCAGCTGCCAGGGCCATGCTGACACACTCTAACATGCAGAGCTGTGACTGCAGAGGCTGTTGGGGAGTTGCCCTGGACACTAAAGCTGTGTGGGTGAGTGTTCTCCTGTGGGGTCAGGGGTCTGCCCCTTTCCAAAGCTCCTCATAGGGAGCTGACACATAACAACTCAGTCCCTCCCCATGAAGGGTAACAAGTCAGCTCAGTTGCAAAGTGATATCATGGCGAGGGAAAGAAATAGCACAAATTTTACCTGTGCAGTCCAGATAGGCTATTACCGTAGCAAAATTCTTCCTTTATTATGTTTTTTTTCCAGGCATAGTTCCCTCTATGCTTCTGAAAGGAAATATGCAAATGCACGAATAGTTTTTATAGAAGAAAAGATTTAGTTCAGAAGAGAGTTCCTGCAGGCAGTACAACGCCTGCTGAGCTTGCAAAATCATTCAGTGTATGGAATGGACTAGGTTAGTGACTGCCTTATTTTCGTTGCCTTCGAAGTGGCTGGGAAAACGAAGATGTAAAGGTAAGGACTGTAATAAAGAACAAGCTCTGTAAAGCAGCTTTGCTACAGTGAACCTTCAAACCCATTTGAGAATGTCAGGGATTTGCCATTATTCTTGAAGCTGACTTGACAAACAATTCTGGCACCTTGACAGCTGAGTCTTAGAATAAAAAATGTCACAAATTCAATCTCCTGCTAGATAAGGAGTAGGCAGCTGATTCCCAGGGTGCAGGCAGCGCTGATCTGCCCTGCTATCGGTGAGCTCTGCTGCAATGGGATATCTAATTTAGGTAAGTGCATTTCCAGCATTAGGGTGCATAAAGTCTGATTGGGAGTGGCTGCCAGTAGAGACACACAGGATCAATTTTGCAGATTCATGCAAAAAACTGCTCTCATTTTAACTAAAAATGCTAAGCTTGAGTAGCAATATTAAAGTATTATAAGCTATCTCGGAAGAAGGAAAGCCAAAGGAAGCAAAAAAAACTAGAGTCCCACAGACACACTTCCAAAGACTTACAGTGCTGTTACTCTGCATTTTTCAATCAGAATAATGAATAAACATTTGAGTAATAACAAGAAGGACATAAATAATTTGGATTATTTTAAATCCAGTGCCATT
>VXBC01006921.1:54494-96454 GCA_013399945.1 Ploceus nigricollis | reverse complement strand
TATTTTAAATTCAGTTCCATTATCTGACCCAAATGCAGGTGCAGGGAGCCCACCAGGGTTTGAGCCATGGGCATCCCAGTGCATCACAGTACTTTCAAGGCTGGAGAAATCTGCCACATACAGGGATCTGTGAGGCTGGAAGTAAATATATCTGCTGCCTTGTTTTGCCTTTGTGTACCCAGATGAAATTTAAAATTTCACAACCATTTCATTTGCTCCCTGTTCTCCTTCAGGAGCAAATGTCTCCCCATCAATTTTTTTTTTTGTGACAATGCCTCAACTGGCATTCACATTACAGTATTGCCAGGAAAGATAAAAAAAAAAAAAAAAACCCAAAACTGTAAGAACTGTTGATTTATTTCTTTATCACAGTGTCCAGGTTAATTTAGTAATGTCTTTTTTTTTTTTTTCTGCTAACTTGCTTTCTTAACGGTGAAGATTTAGATGACCCACTCCATTCGCTTTTGGTCTATCTCATGTGTGAGATAAAGTTTAGAACAATCCACCAAAATTGGCATTTTTCTTACACCAGTTGTGACAGGACCTGCTGTGTTCCAGGGCTGGTGTCTATGTTTAAACAAAGTCCACTGGACTTGGACTATAGCCAGGTCTTTCATTGCTGGGACCTTTTCAACTGTAAATAGAATTGCACTCCCTCTGAAATTTTGCTGTCACTCACTTTTTTAAGAGGACGCATGAGTATTTGGGGGTTTCATCCATTGATTTTGGACTGTGGGTTACTTCTGTATATTTGGTGAGATCAATGGGCTTCAAAACAAGCAAACAGCTGGCTATCTTCTGCTACACTGACATGGTCCCATAATGCCAATGAAATTGATCAGCAAAAAGCTGTTTCAGGACAAATAGGTCCCTCAGGATCTATAAGCATCTCTCCCTATCAGGAAATAATGGACATAAAACTGTAGAGTTTTCTGCTGTGGCAGCAGAGAGAAGCATAAAAAACTCCTGTGAGGTGAGTGTGATTTTATATACCTGTCTTAGGAGCTGCTGAGGTGCTGCTCAGGATTTTTGCCTTGTTTGTTACAATGTCCCACGTTCTGGAACAGTTCCTGGTAGGAATTGTTGTCTACCTGCATTTAAGGATGTCAGAAATGGAGAGATTTAACTGACTGTTTTTTCTCTTGGTGCTACATGGCCTGCTGTCATTTTGTCATTAGTTTTCACCCCACTCCCTGTGTTGACAAACACTGTGCTGGGAGATACCTGCCTCTTGAGTTCAGATGCAGTCTGCAAGTCATGAATCTGCTATTTGGCAAAATTCAGGGGCGGGAATGTCCAAGGCAGGAAATGGGGACTGGATGAACTCAGTGGGGGCTAAAAACTTCCTCAATCAGTGCCAGATCCACTTGAGGCAATAACTGCCCTTCTCCTTCTGACTGCCCATTGACAGGTTCCTCATCTCAGTCACCATCTTCCTTGTAGCAGCATCTAAAATGATTGATCTTTAGTTTAGCTAAATGTTACATATTTTTATTCTTCACTGTTCTGCTGCATTTCATAATGTCAGATTTCAGGCTGGTCTTGCACTGCTGACCCTTCCAGCCATATTTACACTGCAAGTGGTGCAGAATTATCATGACCACACAGTGCCATCTAGGGCAGACTGGCCTCTTCCATGTTTGACCCTTAATTTTCTTTGGGTCTCATGCATAACTATCATTCTCATTATATATATATTTTTTTCCAAGTAGAATTATCTGATATAATGGGAGGATTGTGCTATAGCTCTGGGTTCAAAGCAAATAGAAATGTCTTTGACACAGGAACCATTAGACTGGTGTCACTTGCTGCCAAAGGATGCAGTGGAAGCTGAAACTTTCCTTTATGTCATAGGCACATGGAAGAGAACCCCTTATACCCATGTACTCCAGGTACCTGAGGGTTAATAAATATAGAAAACCTCATATAAACCAGGAAGTTCTTTGAGATTGAAATATGTTCAGTCTAGAAGAGTATTCAGAGGATGTACCATGCACAGTCTCCTGCTCTCACCCCAAGAATCTGCTTATGGTGCTGCTGAGAATGGGATACCAGGCAAGATAAACCTTTGGTTTGACCCAGTATGGTCATTTGTATGTTTTCTTTAATGCATTCTCGAGGAGGAACATCTATAAAAGTTTATTCAAGATACACTCCATCTTCAAAAGTCTTATAAATCCTGTTCTTCAGCAATTTACTTACTCTTACTCTGCTGCACCAAAATAGTGACTTGACATAGTTAGAACTAAAGAAAGGTCCTTGCAAAGGCCATTGAGGTCTGCTGAAAAAGTTCACCAGTACTAACTGCTTTTGAGTGTATGACCTGCTGGATTCCCTCACCTCCTCTGCTACAAAACAGCACAGTAATCACAAAGGGACACAGGATATCTGTCATTATTACAGGAAATGCCCACTTACACCATGTTCCTAAGAGTGAGCAAGTATTCCCTGGAAGTGAATGATGTACCTGGTCCAACTCTCTCAAGGAGCTACTAGACAATCCCCAGTTTACAAGCACAACACAAAAGCTGTGTCAATAGATAGTCATCAAAACCTCCACTTTACTTCTTCCATTCATCATTTCTACAAAACTTGAATGGAATTGGGCTGGTGTCTTGCAGTGCAGCACTAAGAGATGCTTGCAGCTATAGGAGGTAATGATCTTAAATGCTTCCCCTTTATTGTATCCATCATTTGCTTTCTGCTTCCATATCCTTTGCAAGCATCAGCTCTTTGCATTGCAGGATGATAGATGTGCTTCAGGGTGTGGCACAAAAAAGTACTCTGAAGGTGAGGAAAATTAAGATCTGGAGGATTGTATAGCTTATGTCAACAGAGGAGAGTTTTAAAACAGCAAAGTTCTTTAGTAAAGCAGGTGGAAATGGAAATCTGTAACTGCATCTCTGAAATAATCCCAAGAGTACAATAGTAAAATACTTCTATTGATTGTATGTACTTTAATTTCATGACTCACGCTTGATCTGATTTGAAATTACTAGAATTCAATGACAATTTCATTCACATGGCTGGAAGATCTGTTTAAAGCACTAACAGCTCAACAGAGGCAGGGCTGAACTCTCCAAAGGCATAAAAAACCAGTGGAACAAAACCTAGTTTTAGTTATTCCTCCAGTTGCAGAGCTCTCCACCCCTACATTAAGGTGACCAGCCCCTCCTCAGGAGCCAAAGGAGTATCTGTGCTGAGTAGCTGAGGTACAGATTTTCCTGAGCTGTGTGTAGACAGCAGGGCTGTGAAAAGCAGGATGGGGGCAGTGATGTGTTGCATCTGTGGCTTGATGCTAGGAGCTGAATCCTCTCCCCTCTGGCTATGCCAGCCAGCTCAGAGCTCAACACTTGTCTCCTGTGCTTTGAAGAGAACTGACACAGTCATTATGGCAAATTTCTAACTGCTGCAATGGTTGGATGCACTGATGGAAACTGGGAGTAGGGCTGGAGTTCTATAGGTGGTTGGTGGTCTGATGACAGAAGATTCAAAGACTGGACTTTAGAGACAGGCAGCAGCTGAGTTTTCTCAGCTCAGTATTTCTGTAAACACCATGTCTGTGTGTTTGTGTTTCTCATTTGACATGTAGTTTTAAATTTTTCCTTGTGCTTTTGTGGTAAAAGTACAAAGATTTAACTTCGTAAAGCAATTGGCACAACACCAAATGGATTATGCCAACTTCATGGAGTGGAAGGGCTCAGGAATAATTCAGTCTTGTGGATTGACAATATTTAGAATTTTCATCCCAGAAGTATCTGGAGGACACAGACAAAAAGAGGTCCCTAGTGCATTAGGCTCTGCTTATACAAGAGATGGTCTCGGGCCAAAGACTTGGCAATCAAAATACAATGTTGAATGATCTTCTGCAATTGTATGTGCTACTAGAAGATAAAACTGCATCAAGTGCATAATAGAATTGCTTGCACTTCACAAACGTGTCAGGGCAGATAGATAGCATTGCCTCATCTAATACCAGGTTCCATCTGTAGGTAAGTCCTTATTAGTAGAAGACATTATGCAATATTCCTTAACAATTCATAATAACTCATATTGAAGAGAGGAAGATGAAGTAATGAAGAGAGATCGCAGGTGTAGAAGTGTGATAAAGAAGGTGCAGCGAGTCCTCCTGCAAAGCAGCCACCAGATGTTCTTTTACTCTGTGCAGAAAAGCCCTCCCAGCCCATGGGGTATTGTTTGCAGCAAAAGGCTCAGCCAAGCTGTTGCTAAGGTTCATACTGTCTGGGGTTCTGCAGCAATGAATTGAGCATATATATTGAGATGGAACATGGTGCTGGGACTTCTCACAGCTCTTTTTACTCTTTGATAGAGGAAAAAATAACCTGCCTCTGACTGTGAACCAAGTAAGAGAGAATAAAGTGTGAGGTTTTTTTGAACACACTTGCTTCAGAGAAAGACTCCTGCTTGTGGAGTCACTGATCACATAGACTTGAGCATGTATGAGCATGACTTACTTCAGATAAGTGGAGCGGTAAACAGATTTTTTTATGTGCTTCGTGATTAGTTAATGGGAGTTTCATAGATTACTCCAATGGGACCAAACAGACCAACAATGAGGGGTTATTTGAAGAAATCTGGTGAATTTCATGCTTTGATAAAAAATATTTAACTCATTTCACTGGTAAGTATTAGTCTATGCTGTACTTACATACTGTAAATCTCTTGTGTTTTGGAGGCTGTCTAGTAACTACATTTGGAAGATAGAGTTTCTGGGGTAACTAAACACAGAGAGAGACCCACAGGATGTAGAGGACTTGGGTACATTCTCGTTAGCGATGCAAAAATTACCAAATGGCAAACTTCAGACTTTAGACAAATTACCATGGGCACCAAATGAACAAGAGAGCTGAAACAACAGCGTCTTCAGATACACTGTCTTGATTAGCATTTACTATGTTAGCAGGTCATGGTGGCAGCCTGACCCTCCAGCTCCTGCACTTTAGCATCCATTGCTCTCCCGAGCCATCTACAGGCCTGCATCCCTCCTTGGGGCAGAGGCCTCCACCAGGCAGCAGGGAGCCTTGAAAACAGGTACTGCCTTGCCCAAAGCCTTCTGCAGGGCTCTGAAGTTCTTGTTCCTCCTCCACAAACTGGGTTGGTCTGCTTTGGGGATTAGTGTACGAGTTACTCTCAATAGCTCCTTATTGTTTTTGGGAAGATTATCAAAGGTACAGATTGCCTTAGGTGCAGAGACATCTGAGGCAGATCTGTGTGACAGCACTGGATTACTTGGATTGATTTACATGGGTGTAGCACCATGTGAACAGACCTGCACTTCTCCTGAGCTGCCCAGCTCACATGTCTGGCTCAAAAGCCCTGGCAAGGCAGATTTCTGTACCAGGAATCAGGTACCAGGAATCTACTATTCCTGATACCAGAAAGCATGCTATGAGACCTATAGAAGTAGCTACCCAGACACCTATGACAGTATACTTGCTGTTCTTGTCACAGACAACTGTTTCTACAGCATGTAATAATGTATTCTCCAGAAGCAAGTGAAAATGGATGTGAGAACCATATGCTGTAGATGGAGAGTGATGGGATAGTGACCATCAGAAAATTGCCACAAACAAACCAAGTTTGCCTTCTCCAGAGACTCCCTCTGTGGTCCTCAGCCTGGGGATGTCCATGAGAGTGGAAAAAACCCTCAGTGGGGTCAGGCTTAAGGTTTCTATTTCCCAGTCCTTAGAGTCAGAGGGTTTGGGAATTTAAAGACTGGAGCTGGAGCCCACATGGGAGGGCTTGCATTTTGTGCGAGACAGCAGAGGGTTGTCCTCTGCCCAGGGAAGAAGCAGTATTGCTCCGTCATGGCTGAGCACAGCAAATCTGTTTCTTTGCGTCCAGCTGTTGTTGCCGTGTTCTGCAGCAAACGCAGCTCCAGCTCTCCCCTTCCCTTCCTTTAGCCACAAGCATGGCAAAGGCGTGTGGAATTTAGAACAGCAGGTAGCTCTTCCACTTCATCTGATATGTGCTGCAACCTATTGCATTGCAGTATGGTGCTATGCTCCAGCCCCAGATTTTCCTACAGTCTCTACAGCTTTCCCAGTCTCTGATCCTTCCTGAGTGTTTATGTGAAGCCACTTGTGATTTCTCAAACAATGTGTCTCTGCAAAAGAATAGGCTCCAACTAACAAAAAAAAGTTCTACACTCTAAAAATAAGATGAAATTTTAAAAGGGCTATAAAAAACTGCGTCATTGACTGGCTCTGGATGATCTCCATGGAAGAGAGAACAATATTCAATTTGTCTAAAACCCCAAGTTCTTCTCAAAAGGCACTATAGAAAATTGTTCAGCGGCATAATGTAAATTAGAAAGCCACAAGCATAGTTCATACTTGAATGAAATTAATTCACACAGGATACAGCAAATATGGCATAACTACAGCACCACTCCTATTTTTTTTAATACCACCAAAGCCTTTATTTCCTTTGAAGATGGGTAATTGTAAGGAATACAGTACTTTTTCCTTCTCATGTAGAATTATTCTCCCCAGTCTCTCTATATTGCACAGTGCATTATCTGCAAATGATTAAAGCTGGCCTCCTGTCCCTTTGGGTGTTTTCAGAGACTGTCAGTGTCTCCAGTGGGCTGAAGTTACCTAGAAGAAGACTCTGTTTATGACCATAAAAGCACCCTATTTATCTTCAAAGAGAAAATCAAGAAGCCTTGACAGATCTCTTGATTATTTTGGTTTCACTGTAAAAGGGTTTGCTTTTATTTAAATAATTTTAAAAAAGAAAATAAACTCAAAGCAAAATACAAATTTCTGGTATTATTGTCCCTACAGGATTGCTACCAGGTTCACATGGTCATTCTACCTGTGGTGTTCCTACCTGCTGAAATTTTATTAATCTCGAGTCATTGATTCAAAGTAATATCAGGCTGTTTACAGTGACCTGAAAGTGTTCCAGGAAGCCTCGGCAGTACCAGCTTTATCTTTCAGAACATTTGCCCTTCCAGGAACAAAGCCCCTATTTTCTAGCAGCTCTATGGAAAAAAAAAAAAAGATGCAAGCACCATAATTCGCTTTTCCTGATGGACCAGAACAGAAACTAAGAGAACCACATTTTGGCTATGTTCCCTAGTGCTAGTGCTAGGAAAATTATGTTTCAAATGCATTTTTTGGCATTGTTTCGGCAGAAAGAGGAAGCACTCATTGCAGAAAAGACATCCTTCTCATCCCTGCATGTGAGACTTCACTGCTTCCTTGGCTTTGCAGCCTCATGGTCTACAGGCTTCTCCTTGTAGGAGTGGCAGGACAGGACATGGAGGATTGCTGTGAGCATCCATTTTTGAGTAATATATAACAAAATGTTCCCCCTCATTTTGAGGACTCGTGCCTCTATGTGACGATGCAGGAAATAAGAGATGGTCCAAAACTTGATTGAAACATATTAATTATAGACTACAGCCAAGACTGGGAACTTCACCCTTACGTAATGTGAAATCTGAAGAACTGGACAGAAAATTTGGCTTTGTCTGCCTTATTATTTGATCTGGCTGAATTTTCTTTTTGTATTCTAACAGTACTTTTAGTTCCACAGAAGGGTGATTGTGATTAGCCTCTAAGGGATTTTGTTGACTCTCTGTTCTGTGGTTTAAAAAGATGAGCCTGGAACTGCTAAGGATATCTAGGATTATTTCAGTGGAGTCCTTAGTCCCCTTCACTAATTTATGAAGCTCCAGTTTCGGGCTCTTTGCTGCTACTGAAAAGATTTTCAGAGCTTCTCCAATTGCGAGAAACTTTGTTCTCATTTCTAGCTTTTTTCCCCCCTTCTTCTCTCTCAGTAATTAAATTCTGTTTCCAAATCATGGATAGCAATTTACAGTTTAGCATATCCGTGCCCCTGAGACATTGTGTCCACCTTCTCATCCTATTCTACATCATGTTCACTGACAACAACTGAAGCTGAAAGTTTGCTACCATCCTTGGATTAGTCCTGAGTTTCTGCCCAGTTATTCAAGTGCTTCTAGTCTCTCAAACTACAATAGTATGGAGGTAAATGTAAAAAACAAATGTTTTTTACATTTGTACAACTTTTATTGTGGGACATCTTGGTCTTCTATGCTTCCTATTCCTTTCTTGAAAGAAAAAATGACAATTTGGGGGAAAAAATTCTTCAATATGTGGAGGTTTGGGGTCTGTGGAACTGGGTTATTTAAATGGTGAAAAAGATAAATTCAGATTTGGCAACACTGAGCCTTGGCAGGAGATATATTTCAATTATGCCTCAGGCTGACTAGGATCCAGAAATCAGTTTTCTTCCCCTAAATCCCCCTAAGGGCTTTATCAGTTTGTCTACGCTGAGAAAGTCTCATAGATACTGACAAGCCTGATCTCTCTATGAGTTTTATGCTGGCGTGCTTGATGTCCTGTGTTCTCCAACAGGACATCAAGAGGAGGTGTTATTTTCTCCTCTGTAGGTAGCATTTACATTTGTGAATAAACTACATAACTAGGATTGAGAGCAGAGACAAGTATAAATGACTTCCCATTACTAACAAGAAAAGACACAATTGCTTCCTCTCGTGTTCTTCAAGAGAGGTGGAATGTCTTCCTTCTTGAATTGCTATATAGCCTCAAAAGCTCCTGGTGTGGGGAATATTCAAATTGACATGGATTTGGATTCCTCCTTGGGCAGAGGAAGAGGTTAATTTGTGTGACCCACTTCTGGGGTGAATGATCCAATCTTCCAAATATACTGGTGATCCCATCACCACCTAGTGATCCTGCTTGAGAGAAGACTGAGCCTTTCTTGCCATGAATACCTGTTTTTAAAAGGTGTTATTTCAGGGCTCAGGATACTGAGTGTAGGAGCTTCCTGTGTTTTCACTTAGCACAAGGTGCTGACACCCTGGAAAGGCATGAGGTTTCCTCTGCACATTCCTGTGTGGTGGCTTGGCTGGGTGACTTAAGATGGGCTCTCTGCCTTGAACACTGGATGCTCTGGCACCTCATGAGACGTCTGACTGTCCCTATTCCTTCAGTAACAAATTCGGGCACCAAAGCAGTGCCTGGAGTCCACTCTGGGGCTGGTTTCATGGATGAATGTTTTAGGTCACTTTAAGAAGGGACAGGGCAGTGGAGGGGAGGGTGGCAATGTACCAACACAGCAGGTCCCTGCACTTGAGATCTTGCTTGAATTTTGCTTTGTTCTCACTGTTTCTTACAAAATTGGGAAATATACATTTCAGAAATAATGAGAAAATGGTGAGGATCAATTGCATATGGAACTACTAGAAAGATTTCAGTCTGCAACTCCACAATCTGGAAAAAGTAAGACAGGACAACCCTCAGAGAAGAGCCTCATGGGGAGCTTCTAGACAGATAAAAAGAGCTACAATACATGTTCCTTTAAGGAGCCTGCCTTTCTATGTGTTCTTCAGCCAGCATTTCGGTGATTACTGTGTGTAATTTTGGGCAGAGATTATGGCTTTTAAAAGCTGCATTTAACTTACTTCACTTTCCAAAATGTTGCTGATGTGTGGACATTTGTCACAGAATCTTTGCTGTGAAAAGAATAAAGAGAAAAATACCCTCTCTAAGGTTTTTTTGAACCTAGATGTACTCATGCAATTAAAATGCCTGCAACAGGAGTGGTGTGGTTTAACCCCAGTATTCTGGGTGTACTGACAGCAACTGAGTCTCACACAGCTGCTCACTCACTCCCCCTGCCCCCTCGGTGGGATGGGAAGGAAAATCAGGGGGGAAAAAGTAAAAATCTTGGTTTAAGACAGTTTAATAATTGAAACAAAGCAAAACATTATAATAATTATGATGATAATGATAATAATAGTAATAAGAAGAAGACAAAGAGATACAAATCCCGAGAAACACAATACAGTTGCTCACCACCCACCAGCAAATGATTTGCCCATCCCCATGCAGCAGTTGGTCCCTCCCAGCCAATTCCCCACAGTTTTTATACTGGCCCTGATGTTCCTCGGGATGGAGCGTCCCTTCGGCCAGTTTCCATCTGCTGTCCTGGTCATGGTCACCCCCCAGCTTCTTGTGCACTTCCTTACTGGCAGTCCATGGGAAACTCAGCAGTCCTTGACTTAGAGTAAGCACTGATCAGCAACATCAGTGTGTTAGCAGCACTCTCATCCAAAATCCAAAACACAGCACTGTACCAGCACCTAGGAAGAAAATTGCCTCTATTCCAGCTGAAATCAGGACAGGGAGGCTATATTTTATTTCACTTGAAGGATTCACAGCTGGTGCTGTATTTAAGAACTTTTAACGTGAAGTGTTAAAAATTAAACGAGTGCACGTAACTACGAAAGCGGGGGGACAGGAAGCGCGTTTTTATCTTTTTTCTTTCACTTCTGCCTCGCAGAAAAGCCGGGCGCGCCGCGACCGCTAGGCGGCGCCAAGCCCCTCCTTAAAATTAGGAAAGGGATAAATAGGGAAACTTGATCGGCGCGGAGCTCGGGAGGCGTCCTGTGCTGCAGAGATGTCAATGGCAAATGTTCTAGATAGGCACCGGAGGCTGTGGTTATTTGTGCCTGACAGGGCATCCTAAGCAAGCTAAATATGAATTTTGGGTACATGCTAAAATAACACTATCACTTTTCATAGTTTAATTGAGGATAACGTTCTCCACACTAAGCACTTTAAGCAAGCACAAATACATTGACTTCTTCTTAAAGAAAGAAATACAAGGGAAACTCCTCATCCTTTCCCACCCACCTGCAGGAGCTGGGGAAGCACAACTCTCCTGGAGCACCAACAGGCCTTTCTGTGTGCCACAGCAGAGGTGTGGAGGGGACAAATGGGTTCCAGGAGTTTGGTGCGTTCAGAGCCCTAATCTGCTCCTAAATAACTGGCACACCAAAGTACTGAAATGCAAAAAGCTGTCACCCCAGCTAAAATCTTGCCATCAGCCTAGCTTGCAAAACTGTGGAGCCCCAGGACAGGTCATTTACTTGTGGGTTTAGACAGGTAAGTCCAGCTGCCAAACTGCTGGTTTAAAACTTCCCTTGAATGTACTGGTGGGGAAGGTGTTGGGAAGCCTGGAGAAAGATTCTCACAAAGATAACAAAAAGAAGAAAGGACAAGGTTTGCAAGGAGCTCTTGTAGTTATGTATGCCAGGTCTCAGAGGTGTTTGGGCTTAGACTTAGGGTTACAATTAGGGTTGAAAAAAAACCCACAAAATCTAGAGCTCCAGGGACACTGCAACTACAGAAGGCATGCCAAGGGGAGCACTGCATTGCCACAACATTGCTCCTTCCACATCTTGCTCCTTGGCACCACCCATGTGCTGGGAACCTCAGGAAAAGGCTGTTTTTACTGCTCTGCTTAGGGTTAGGGTCCAGGTTTACATTAGAAATGTGTTCTTTTGATGTTCTCAGGCTTTACTGCAAAAGCCTAGTAATATGGCAGTCACCAAGTCCTTAATAGTGCAGATGTTTTGACCTGTGCTTTGTCACCCTTAATAGATTTCTTCATATAAAGCCTCTTTGAGAAGTTCTTGGTGACATGATTTACTTTTGCATCATGGACTGTTTTCTGGCTGAGTCCTTATTAAACTCACAAGCAGATTAGGGAAAAGTACAAAAACTCAGATGAAGCAAAGCCCATCTTTCAGTCTCTTGGTGTTACCTATTCTGCAAGTGGACACATAATCTTTCTGGTTCTGAATTTATGGAGTGGTTGAGAAGAAAAATCTTTCCTTTATTTTCACTTGTCCTGATGTCCAAGGGTACCCCTGTCCTGCTTGTGGCAGTGTGACCAGAGGCCTCTGACTCAGTACTGCAGCCCATCCAGCAAGAGCTCATCCACAACTGCTCAGTCTCCCCTCTTCCATAAAAGATGACTTTTCTCTCTGAATATGAATGTATCCTCAGACTCAGGTTTGTGCTGGCCTGCTTGCAGATGGATAAACTATTGGGTGAACAGCCAGGTGCCTGTGTCTGGGGTTTCCCTTCAGCTTGCTAATTAGAGGTTTCCTGTAGAGGAAAATTCCCATGGATGTTGGATGCATGATAGATGAAACTGCTCAGGTAGATGAACCAGCTAATGCTATTTAGCATGAGGCACTAATTTTGATGAATGGAAATCAGGCAAGATTATAAGCAGTCCTTGAGATAGGATGCAAAATCATGAGCTAGCCTTTCCAAAGAGGTCTCATTTGGAAATAAATACAAATGGATGGATGAAAGGGAGTCTGAGGAGTGTGTGTGCTCATTTGTGGTTAGTTACAGGGCCAAGACTGCTCCAGGTTTCTGCAGTAGCCTGAGTTATGTATCAGACATGCTTTAGAACAGCCTGTCTGGTTTAGCCTTCTAAAATGTTGTTGTTATTATTATTATTATATTATATTGTATTATATTATATTATATAGTGTAATGCATTTATCTGGGAGACATCCACTTGGTTTATGTTTTTAGATATTGAAATAACAAGTGGATTTCACCCACTACGAGTTTTTGCCTCTGAAGATGTGCTCATTATAGACCAGAAGGTTCATGCTGAATCTGCCATGGCCATTTTTGTTCTTTTTGTATTACTGACAAGCTGCAGAGGAAACAAGGTGAGTCTGAACTGGGCTCTGAAACTCTTAAAACCTAGACAAGTAACACAGAAATGGAGTAACTGAGAAAAAAGGTAGTGAACAGTGGGGTTCAGCGTAATTCGGAGTAGCCAAATTCTCAGTCATCTGCTCTCCTTGAAACTGTAACTGACAAGTATCTGGCTCTCTACTTCCTCTTGCACTGCTGGCAACACCTTTAAAATGTTAAAAAGATAAAGCAGATTTAGTCTATCCATTTAGTCCATCCATTTAGTGATTTTAACTTCCTACTCCATTTGTGAAGATTTTCATATTCAAACAACAACTTCCTTTGGTAGGCTCCTCTCTGCATGGGAAGACTCGAACATCCTTGGCTTCTCTAAGGCACAAAGGGCCTGGACTCCAATCCCTCCCTCTGAGAAAGCAAGAGCTTTGGAAAGTGAGAGACTTCTCATCTTGGGTTGTTGATGAACCTGCAGACAAGACCTCAGGTGCTGCCCTGGCCTCACCACAGAGTAGTGTGACACATTTCTGCCAAGCAGTTCTCATGGTTTAGAGAATGAATCAATGGATTTCCCCTGTAGCTCCTGGTGTTTGTTATAAGAAGTTGCAATGTGTCTTGGCAGCCAAAGTGCTCCTGCTTCCTTCAGAGAAGGAAAACTGCCTGAGGCAGAATCTGAGTCCCTGCATGTATTGCACCAGGCAGACCAAAGTTGAGAGAGATTTGGGGAGCTTTCTAAACACTAAGCATGGAGTAATAGAGGCAGAAATAGAAAACAGGAAGAAAAAAAGATTGGTTTGCCTGAAGCCCTAGTGAAGTGTGTTGCAAGCCTAAGGATTAAATGCTAAATCCCTGTCCTGAATCTGAACTGCTAAGAGTTTTCCATCTCTAACTGAAGGTACACGTTGGTATTTCTACTGTGCTTGTTGCCATGAGATTTCTATTTGTAATAGGTAATATTTACACTATATATTTCAGGTGCTCAGTTTACCTGAACTTCTACCATGTACACTGACTTTTGATGTTTCTTTGCTACTAGGACTGGAGGTCACACTGGATCATGGAGTAATGAGATACCCTTGGTGAGACTGCTAGGACAAAGTTCTTTCCAGCTAACACAGTGTGGGATCTCATGTGCTCTCTTGCAGAAGAGACAAAAAACAAGTAGTAATCAAATCAGACTGAAAGTAATCTTAGCCATCTGCCCTGTGTCATGGTGACCAGAAGTTAGAAGATAAGCAAATTTGCAAACCTAGTCTCAATAAAGTTGCTTGGTTTGGTCTTTATTTGCATTTCCTGGGAACTCTGATGGCCTCACTATAGCAGATAGCTTTCAGATAAATGTTAACAAAGTTATGTGGAACAGATCTGCCTTCTTACTAATGAAAAACAGAACAGTAAAAAGGTAGGGAAAACAAGCCACAACTGGCCCATTGACTTAATGGATTTTGATTATTGCTATTTACTGGAATATTTGGCATTGGATCAGCCATGAGCAAAACGCTAATTTTTAACAGAGCCAGTAGTAACATGATCACTGCACAAGCTACAGAGGATAGGTGGGATGGTTTTGCTTTTACAGAATGGACCTCAAAACAATCATAGTTATTGTGAAGAAACTTAGTAATGAGAGATTCTGCATTGCTGAATGCCACAGAAATATCAGGAAATTATCAATTGTTACAGAATGTTCCAGGCATTCAGAACAAACTCTTCAGTTCCAGTTCAGTTTATTATCTGCATTACATCAAGTGTAGCACTTAGCCCCCGTGCCTGGGAGAAGGTGGAATTTCTATTTCAAATGCTCCAATCCTTGGCAGGAGTGTCCAGTGTTCAGTGCAACCACAGGCTTTTGGGTACCGACCACCCTGTTTTTCAGACTCCTCAGCCCTGGCAGAAGCCATGGATTTTCCTCTCATATTTTTCATGTGGCATTGAGAAGAAAGCTGGCAATTTGGCAATGGCTTCTCCTGAATGTCCTTCATGCTCAGGTTACACAACAGACCTCAGAGAAGCACTAAAATGTCAGGATTATGCTGAGATTTCCTTTGAGGTTAACTAGGAAAGGAAAACTGGTGTTAACCTTAAAAAACTTGAGGAAACCAGAGCATGGCACAAGCAGCAGGGTAAAACATCTGCTGTAATAAGGTACCACTGCCAGGAGAATGGGGATAACAGAGCCTGTAGCAGGGACACCTAAGGTCAGCTGCAATGTAATAATTGCACAGCATTCTGCTGTAGAAGAAGGTTGTAGCTTAGCTGCTCTATGTCATTAATCTTGGTCAGCTTATTTCTATTAGTGGCATTGATGCAATCTTGGGCAAACAGGAGTACTTTCTGCTCTATAAGCATACTCTGCAACTTGAAAATTAAGAGGATTTGAGAAGCATGCTTAGATTGAACTTGTGTTGGTTATGGAAAGGTTTCTATTAAAGCTAATGGTGTAAGGGGGGTAGAACCGGTCCCTCCTGAGAGACTTGTTTATAAGAAATTTATTTGTTTGCATAATGGAAGCAAGACTCTTTTCTCTTTGCCACACAGATCAATTGTGTTTGCTAACTGGGTAAAAGGTGATGGCCTTGCCACACCCCAGTGTGTTGGACCAGAATGTATTTACAGAGATGTGGGACTGTTTTGACAAGGGTTGCAAGGCCGGGTAGTTCTGACATTTGTGTTTTTGATGATCTATCTGGAAGTACAATTGTCCCAAAAGATAAAAATCATTATTAAATATTTGTGACTGCAATGAGAAACTAAGAGTGTTGCAAGTACAGGAAAGACATAAATGAAAGTAAATAATTGTTTAACTAGTGATGTAAGGTACACAAAGGTATTGTAAACTAGCCATCAAGAGATGAATGCAGTAGATCATTTGGAAGGCTTTTTAGGTTCATGCTCACATTCGTGTATTGTAAGCTATGAGATCCTGTTTGCTGACAAGCCTTTGCTTCCTTAGTAGTACAGGAACCTACAGACCAGCTCACTGCTGGTTCCAGAGGCTCAGCAGAGAGGTTGACATTCCGGCAGCTGACATTGCTTTAGGTCCTTTCTTAGCAGCTGCAATAAAGTCTCTTTGCAAGCCAGAGACTGAGAGAAAGGAACAGAAGTCAGATTTCCTATCACTACCCCTATTATTCCCTAATAGTATCTTTGCTTACACTACTTACAGAAAGAGATTGAGTGTCAGCTTCAGGCAAAGGCAAAACTTGTAGCTGTAATTAATTTGGAGCCCTTTGCCATGTCATTACTGCATGCTGAGGTTGCTAGTAAGTCTGTGCTGGGATGTAGGCACTCCTCTTTCCAGTAGGAAACAAATTCCCAGCAAAAAGAAGAGGGTAAAAAACTCCTGCTGTTGCCCCAGGGTATGCACAGGGCCTCTCTGCTCATCTTTAGCATCATTAAACTCCTGATTCAGTGGAACAGAAGGCAACCCTTAAACAGCTTTCACTATTTTCCCTTGCTCTTTGGCAATGCACGCTGTCTTTACTCCAACCAGCTGCACTGCCTGAAGTTAATTTTGCTGGCTATCTGCTGACAATTGCTGACTGTCCCTTTCTGCTGATAACTGCTGCCCTACTGCCAGACTGCTTTTTGGCTACAGATTAAAAATGTGAGCCCCAGGGAGACTGGGTGTAGGAGGAAAGAGAGAATAGCATTGAGCAGCAGAACAGACTGCTACCCACCTTTCCCCACAGCTAAGAAATATGGAGGGGTTTAAAATTTCTGGTTGATCACGAAAGCTCTATGAAGGTTTCTAAACTTTATATTATATCCTCATATAAGGATATAATACATATCCTGGGTAGATAACAAACATTTGTTTCCAGCAGTCTGTGAGCTATGCAAGATCAATCTTGCACGCCAGGGAAAAGTCCACACCAAGAGTTTTTAGGATTTATCTTTAAAAACTATTTAATTGTAAACATGAAATACTTTTTTAGGATGCATATAATATGTGACAATTGCTTAAAGAATAAAATGCCTCTGTGACTGCATAGGAAAACTTAAGCACATTCAGTTCAGGAGAATTATTTTGGGGTATTTGTGTAAGTCAGTTTAGAAGGAGACAAATAGAGCACATTGTGTTTTTAAGTCTAGTGGGAGAATAGTAAACATGCCTCTAAACCACATTACACAGGCTGAGTCCCTCTGATCTCTGTAGAGGTGATGGTGCCTGCATTACTAGGAGCAAGGGGTAATCTAAAGAACATCATTCTCCCAGAGGCAGGGCAAGAAACAGATGTACAGATATATTCTAACAACCCTTTATTTTGCACAGAGAATAATTAAGCAAACTCAGAAACACATAAAACGATTTTCCATTAAAGTATAAGTGAAATAAATTTTATCTTTGAGAGTTTGCAGAGCAGAGGTCATTCATGAGGAGCACTGGGCTGAGAGTGAAATGGCTATTCAGAGCTTAAAAGATCAGAAGCCTGGAAGGTGGCACAGGTTGGGAAGGGCATGACTGAGAAACCTGAACACTGGTGGAGAGGGCCCCATCTCAGCCCAGGAAAGAAGTTTGCAAGAGCAGAAGCACCTCCCTCAACCCATGCCTCACCTGTGGCAAAAAGCAAAGGAGAAGTGTAGAAAAAGTCTCACCAACATGCCCTGGGATTTTTCTGTGCTGTTTGGGTTGATGACATTTGCTGTACAAAACAGGAGTCTTTCATTTGATTCTCACCCTGCGCCCTGACAAGATTGACTGTATTTAAACCACTCCAACTGATGTTTCTTTATTTTCTTTTCTTTAATTCTTGAAGTCTGTCCTCTCTTCCTAAACCGCCTACTCCACTGGTCCAGTGTCCTTGGAACAAAGAAGTGTTACAAAATAAACTAGCACACAAACCACATCCAGCAAAACAACTTTAATGTCAACATTAATGAGGCTGTGGAACAGAATGGGACAGCATGGGAGCAATTTGGAGCTCACCCCACTCAGCACAGCAGAGATTAATGCCATCTTAAGATGGCTGCCTGGCATGACTTGTTGTCTTTTCTTCCCTAGAGAATGGTTTACTTAGATCCTTTTGGCTGTCTTTGCCCTGAAGGTTGGGTTTATCAGTCTTCTGTTCTTCTTGTTGGTCTGGACTCTGCAGCTGGTTCACACACTAAACTTTCACCTTAAAATTTAATATTTTTAATTTAAACCAAGCTGGAGGTGTCTCTAGCCTTGAATATCTGACAGCTTGGAGTAACCTGCACTGTGGGGATATATTGCTGAGGGGAGCTATGACTTCAGCAGTTACTACACTGGCAAGTGTCACCTGTGCTTTGTCATCTCCTGCCCTGCATCCTACACTCACTGTATGATGGTGTTCAATCCATTTTAGCCTTTCCATGTATCAGTTGCCCTGTCTGCAAAACTGAATAGCAACTTCTCTTCCTTTAATTACTATAAAATGCTTGAAGGGCTTGAAACAAAAACCAAGGCAAAATTAAAATATACAAATGATATCCAGGAGTGCTGAAAATGCTTAAATATTTTGATCTCTTTCCATCACACCGGAAAGGTCCAGGTATTTTTCAGTATTTTCCTGCTGTTTTCAGTAGGGGGTCTTGCTGAACATTTTGCTTCATCCTCAATGACATGATCATGAGAATTTGGAAAACCAAAGCAATTTGCTGCCCTGCTGCTGGGCCACATTGCTAGCTGACTTATTTCAGACATTTGGAAGATGTTGTTTCTTAATGGCAGTTTTAGGATGGCAGAGCTGATGATGTGTGTTTATAGCACAGGCTGCTGCTGCTGAAGCCAGTACCTGGGCGAGTTACTGTGAAATGAGAATGTTCTGGCACCACGGGAGTCACTGCAGCAATTTTGGGTGCTAGCAGACAGCATTTGCTGCAACTGCTGCCAGAGGTGAGCAGCAATGCTAGAGTTCTACTTGGATTAATAACTCCTTGTAACTTTGACAAGGTAACAAGTAAGGTGGGAGAGATATAGGAGGTCACCTTGCAACTTGCAATAATACAGAATTAGGACAATTCCCCTTCTCCAGGTTTCTCAACCTGCAGAGACCTTATAGTGCTGTAAAGAGCAGTGGCAGACAAGAGGCCTTCAGAGCAAGGACAGTGTGACTGAAAAATATTGCAGGATATTGCTCCTACAGCCAAACAGAGGTAAAAGCAGAGAGCCAAAGCAGCACTACTGGAATGTGTGTCTTCCTGCAGCCAGTGAGGGTTTTCATAGCTGTGGGATGCTAAGCAGCAAGTCCTCTTCTTAAAACCTAACTTAGGCCAGAAAAATCTGTCTTATCTAAACTGATTCTGGAGGTATTAGAAAACAGAAGAACTGTTTNAGAAAAATTAAACTAACAAAATTTTGATGGTTTCTAAGAGATGGCACTAAACATGAAAATGACTTCCTACGCTTACTGCTATGTGCTCCTGGGCTGATCAAGCTTGAAACCTACATGCAAAACAAAGCAGAAAAATCTTGATATGCTGCTGTGTCTTCCTTTTAAGGAGAACTTTGGTATTTTGTATGGACATGTCAAATGGCTGAACAGGTTTAAATCTTTGCCTGTGCAAGAATGAATCACATCAGACATAAAAGCTTCAACTGTTCAAAACCACGATGCTTGGAGTAACTTTTTTTTTAACTTCACCGTAGAGATGAGCAAACATTTCTTATTTAAAGAGGGGAAAAAGGGATTAATCAAATTTTAAGACTTGACAACGTATGAACATCACTGTACACTTGGCATATTCCAGGCAAGAAATGTCACCCATTGTTAGCATTATTGTTGAAGAACAACAAACTTTTTTGAAAGACCTACAGGCATTAGAAAATTTTCACAGGCCTCAGTAAACAGTCAATTGTCCATATTTTAAAATATTCAAACCGTGCTGCTCTTCTGTTTTAAATTCCACTTGTTTCACATCCCAACCATTCTGTCTGGTTAAGCCTGGTTAGCAGGTTAGACCATATGGAAGTCATGACTTATTTTTGTTTTGATATGCTTTGATAGATCTTGTTAGTCCCAAATTCAGGAATTCACTCTGTTTTAGGGAAGACCTAAAGCATAACTTAAAATTTAACTTGAAATCAGCAGAAATTGAACATGTTTCTGTGTATGTGTTAGTTATGTAATTTGAAGTATTTCTTTGCTCAGGGTGTTTTCATATTGTGCAATACCTAGACGCAGAGAATATTTCTCAGGGCCTTTGCTGGACCTTCCCCACTACCCACAGGAAGAGCTGTGCTAAGTAACAGTGTTAGCTACTCTTTCCAGACCCATCTCTGGAGCCCTCTTGATAATTTCCCATCCTTCATTTAACTGGTGATCTTGCATCACGTACTAGGGAGTTATCATGGATCCCTCACGTGGCTAACCTTATGCCCACTGGCTGGGCACTTTGTCTGCAGTCCTTACCACACCAGACATGGGACTCATACTGCATGTTTCCCTCATGTATTTGGACTTTTCCATCTGGTCATTCTCATTCTGCAGTAGCTTCTCCAGGGCTGCTCTACATCAGATCACAGGTATCTTGCACTCAGCTCTGTTTCAGTCTCTCCTTCAATACCTGTCACTCTGCCTAAGCAGTAGGTAGCAAAACCATACATACAATTATAGTTACTTTTCCAAAACTGTGTGTGCCCACGCCTAGCTATCAGTTTCATCACCATTAGATCTCACTTTGATAGCTAGGTTTCCTGTTTTTCAGGCTCTGAAGTGCTTTGCTTTGGCCTTTTACACTAGCATTTGCCTTTCATCTTCATGATTTATATTGTAAACCAGAGACAGTTTTTCCAGTAGTAGTCACATCAGGCCTGTAAACACAGCTAAAGGTCTGGTTTTATTGCCGTCACAACCAAGAAATATACATCCTTTTGTCCTCAACAAACAGCTTCCTCATTCTATTCCTCTCCCATAAAATTTTCAAAATTGCTGATTTCCCAGCTCCAGGTCATCTTGTGTTTCAGTATAATCTGTGGTCTAGGTGTATGATTCTAGATATATGATCTTGTGTTTGGCTGCATTAAGCCTACTAAATGTGGCTAAGCAAAGTCTAATAAAGTGCAATGAGAGTAGGAACATGTCAGATCTCTCACTGCTTGGCTCTTCCCTCTACTATTTTACAAATCTACACGGCAGTACTTTTCTTCTTGCTGACTGATTTGCTGAAAGTACCATGTCTGATCAGCTTCATTTGATTAACATAATTAGAAGATTTTAAGGAAAATTATGTGTAACTTTGAGGATATTAAAAAGGCCATCAACAATTTACTGGTACTATACTGATGGAAATATGCACTATTATGTCTGCTTCATCAATTCCAGAACTTGACCAGCTAATTTGAAAAATTCTTTTGCGTATAAAAGAAAGTTATTATCTTCACTAACATCTTTTCCACCAGTGCTTTTTTTTTTTGCTGTGATCATTCTGAAAGCACTTTCAAAGTGTATCTTATAAATATGAAGAACTGTTTGCATAATCTAGTATCAGTTCTGAATTTAATGCAAATTCCCATCAAAAGGAAGCAACACCGAAAGTGCTGCTAACTTCTATCACAAATATTTTGGTCCAAAAATTAACCGCTATTCCTAAGCATAAATTTATGATGAAAATTATTGCAAGAATCTTAGCATACTGTATTTTAATCACAACTACTGTTAACTAGGAAGGTGATGCCTTTTCAAATACTAGAGGAAATAAATGCTATACAACCTAATTGTTACTGAAAAGTAAAAGAATAAAAACAACCAAAAAAAACCCTACCCAACAACAACAAACCAACCAAAAAGCAAAAAGCCAAAACAAAACAGGATGAGATGCAGTGAAAGACTACAACCACAAAAAACCTTAATGAAGTGAGATTCTATGGATAAGTAACCAAGTTTTCAAATTTTAATCAGCAACTACTTGATTATGGTAGGTTAAATATCCTTACAGGTAGTAATCTTTAACTGCTGGTGCAAGGCTTGCTCACCTAACAGAAAAAACAGCAGCAGACATCAGCAGTTGGCAAATAAGGCCAGGGAAAATACACACCCAAAATAAGGGATACCTTCCTCTTCAAGGAATGTTGATTGACCTACACCGAAATATTTACAGGGCTGAAACATCCTTATCTGTCCATATGGATGGACAAACACTGATGTGTATACACTGAACACAAGTGAGGGACAGTAGTAACTGGATAAAATTCAATGGGCTACTGGAAAAAAGTAAATAATTGTTTCCTACCCATGAGTTAGAGGCCCCACATTGCAAAAGAAAATGACAAGATCATGCACAAAGAAGTTAGTTAAGAAATCTTCAGGAAATACTGAGAAAGATTTTGGATGACTGATTTTTTTGAGAGCAAAAAAATTCACATCTCCCAACTATTTTCTTCTTTTACACTAAGCTGTAACTCTCCTCTGTAGTCTTCCTGACGAACGAAGGTGTTTATTTAAGCTAGATGTAACACTGCTGCATGATTTACACCTTTATTATAAAAGCAGCTGAGGACAATTTTTTACCTCCTGATAAGGAGTCATCAGCATATTGTCATGCTGAAATTCGAAAAATTAGAAATATTCTAGTGTGATATCTGATTTTAAAGTCTTTGACTACAGTTGAAAAATTCAAAGGATGACCAGTCACAGAGAATGCTAAGGTCATGCAACAACAACAGCTCAGAAAAAACATTTAGGTAAAGGTCTTTCTTTAAAAAAACACCTAACCATGTACTAGTTTGGAAGACACAAATTTAAAAATGGTACAGAATTTTGTTTTGCTTTTTGCTTATCCTGTTGAAAACCAAACAAATCATTACTGTGAGGTTTTTTGGTGTACTGGGAAGGAAAAGATTCAGTAAGTGAAAAAGTGACAAGTTTTGAAAAGGAAAATGCCATCTGCCCTAGTAAGCAACTTCTAGAATGTCCTGTAATTTTGCTATCCTAAATATCACATGACATGAAGAAAAAGTGAGCTTGCATCAGAAGTGCTGATGAGGACACCAGGCAATAAAAGCAAGCCCGCAGGAACGCTTCCTTGGTGTGGCACAGCAAGCATGGAGTGTCTGAAGCAATGATGTGTCTGGGGCAGACCTCTCCCTCTCTCTCCCTCTGAGCTGCTCCTCCCACGGAGAGGAGCAGACACTTGCAGGGCATGAGTCAGACAGATGCTCAGCTGCCCGTGTCTAAGGCTGGGCAAGAAAAATCTAGACCAGTACCATCACAGCCATTTCACTGAACCCCTTTGCCCTACATTTTCTCCCATTTTTTCGGTTTGTTTGGTTGTTTTTATTCCCCTAAAAGTAACTGCTTTCAAATGCTGGTAACGCAAGGAATTGCAAGGTGGGAGCATCCTTTGTAAAAATATTTATTTTAATTTTTTTTTTTTTTTAAAAAGAGTATAACCTCACAACAATCATATTTTACACAAGAGGTTTATGATTGATGTCATAATCATTTATATCACATCTGGAAAATGTTATAAATAACATATGATGAATAAATTGTTCAACTGTGATGGTTCCAAAAACTTCAAAACATTAAGACATGTCTGTTTCCCTGAGTCTATCACTATCTTTAGCAAAATAAACAAGATTTTGCATTTTTGAATATTTTAGAAAATGACTTTTCAGTCTTCCATTTCTACACGAAGTCCCCATTGTTCCTTGAACTGCAGGAGATACACTTCTTGGTCCTCAGGTGATCCACCAGACACCTCTCTCTCATAGAGTCTGAGCAAAATTCCGTCTTTGTTGGGATCATCATACTTGAATACTCCTTCACACACCTGCTTTTCAACACTGGACAAAGTAGGAATATACAGTCTTCCACTGTGAGGATCCCAATCAACTAATATGGTCTGCACACCTTCTTTCTCTGTGAGGCCCTGTGTGTTTTTTTCCAGCTGATAATAGGATGTCTGCCCAGACTTTTCAGTATCCAGGTCCATGAAGTCAATAGGGGTCTCACTCGGCAATTCATCTGCTGCATCAACCACCTTCAAATTAAGTTCCTCTGTTTTCTGTCCCAAACAAAGATCTGCTACCTGTATCTCTAGCTGGGGGGAATATGGTCGTCCTGCTTCCATATCAACCAAGTCCCCCAGAGCAACCTTTGGCTCACCCTGTAGCCCCCCGGGGGCAGAAAATTTCTCTTCTAGTTTCTGACCAGGACTGAAGTCTTCAGTCCTTACATCATGCTCATACTCTACAACCCCTGCATTTTTCTCTCTCCAAGTATTCTGTGTTCCAGACCAGCCATGAGATGCCCAGTTTCCAGTTTGGTTCCCTTCCATTAAAGTATCTTCTCTGAGTGAAATATCTTCATGTGAAAAATCAAGCAAATATCTTGCTTTCAGCATTTGTATAGAAGGCAAATCCCTTCCTTCAGTGTCGTTGTAAACAGTGTTATAATGGGGACTTCTCCTTTCCGACAGACGTCTGGATTCCTCACAGTCATTAACAGTGATAAGGTTGAGCACTATTTTTTCACTTGGTATGAAAACCCATTCCTTGCATTTGTCAGTGTACTGCCATACCTGGAAAGTAAGAAATATTTTGAGTGAAGTATAATAAAAACACCATCTTGCTGCTTCTTATGCTACCTTATATTTTTAAAATATAATGCTAGGTTAGACCTTATTAGGAGGTTATTTCAACTTAGGGAAGAAGAAAGTTCATCATATAAACATTCAAGAGTGTCAATATGCTCTCCTTTTTTTATTCTATCTAAAGTAAAACTGTATTATGATCAGTTTTCATATCCCTTCCCCCCCCCATGCCCATGTCAAAATAATGGTTAGAACAATTCTGCCAAATACAAGTTTTGTTTCCAAACCAGCATAAACTCATGTGACTTTGGAGAAAACATCAGTCTTTGCTCTTGGACCACAGATTACTGAATCTATTCCACTCCTTTTAACCAGTGAAGAGAAAATGCAGTCCCACAAGCAGTGTCAGGTAACATGTTAATGTATAACTTACAGAGAATAAAATAATACCAGGTTTCCTTTCAGAGAGAGAGCTACACATTAGATTGAAGCACAGTGTACAGAGCCTTCACTGTGCAGTCTGCCACAGGCTGCTTTTATGAATCTGTGCAAAGTCATCAAATTAAACCATAGGGATCTTTCTGAAATGAGTAAAATTTTTGACAGGAATCAGCATTGTGTGGGCACTGGTGGAGTGAACAGGAAAAACAACCAGGAGGTGCATTTCAGTGCTTTCAAGCTTGAATGGAAAACTAAGACCACTAATTGATGTACCAAGTAGTCTGAAAGGTTGCACAGGTCAGAAATGCTGGACCAAACAAACAGTTTATTCCATGTCCCCCCAGCTACACAGGGTGCACGTGTGGAACAGTCTGTATGTTGGGAAAGCCAGAGAGCATCATTAAAATACCAGGTCTATATTCATTTGTTACCTTAACATTGACTGAATCCAGAGGTGGAGAAATAAAATTGAAGCTCCATGATGGTCACTCAAAAGTGCAATGAACATAAAAAAATTCCCAACATTCAAATTACATCTTAGAGAAAAAAACTCCTGGAGTTAGGAGTTTAGTCTGCTACTGAGTGGAAATTTTTCACTAAGTAGCCCTTCATGCTCTTGGGCTTTCAAAGAGCTCTGTCCTGTTAGCTCCCCAAGAGACCAAGCTATCTCCCCATGCCATGACCTGCATCCCAGGAACAAGACATAATGAACAAGACAGAAACAGACTTTTTACTAGGGCTTGTAGTAAAGGGACAATAGTTTTAAATGAAAGAGGGTTCATTTAGACTGAATATAAGGAACTAAGTTCTTTACTGTGAGTCTGGTGAGGCACTGGAATAGGTTTCCCAAGAAGCCGTGGATGCCCCATAAGTGCAAGTGCTCAAAGTCAGGTTGAATGGAGCTTTAAGCAACCTGATCTAGCGGCAGACATCCTTGCCCATGTCAGAGTGGTTGAACTAGATACCTTTGAAGGCCCCTACCAACCCAAACCACTCTGTGATTCCACAGTTCTGTAATACAACCAGCACCTCCTCAATGCAGGAGGTATTTCTGTGCACATCTGAACACACTGCAGCAGTGGCTGCTTCAATCCTTCTGAGCCTTTCTGAACTCACAGTCCCTCTGTGAAGATTTCTCCTGTCACCTCTGCACTTCTCTAATCTTCTTCAGCAAGATGAGCATGTTGAAACCAACTCCCTTTTACCTCCCAACCCATGGTGTCACATAGATTGGATTAAAATTGAAGTCTCCATTCATTATTATAATTGCATGTTTATGGTTGAGCAACTTGCTTAAAGATACCTGCGAGAAAGTTCTGTTGAGCTCGTGAGCTGGAAACCAGTAACGTTTCATAGACTTTACGTATTCTTTCTAAAAATCAACAAACTTTGCAGCACTAAGAAATCTGAGGACATTTTTTTGCAAAAAGTGTATTCGGTCTGTCTAAATAACAGAATGTGATTGTTTATACATTTTTGGGTGTTAGGAAATGGTGCAGTATTTCAAAGTATTCTTGAAATCCAGGTTAAATTATCTGTATGACGCATATGTGTTAAACTCTTCACAACCACAATTAAGTGGAAAAATCTGGTAGTACCCAGTAATAGTCCAAGAAAACATCATGTTTCTGTACTGCTTAATTGTCTTCCCTTCTTGTTTCTGAATTCAACAAATTAATAACTTTTGTCCAACTGACTTTACAGAGTGCTTCATCTTAGATAAATTTACAGAGTTCTGACACCCTGACAGACCTTGCCTAGTGCACCTCAGACCTTGCTTAAGGCAATGACTCTTCCAAAACCAACAGCTCTGTTCTGATCATTGCAAACTTGAGTTATTACTCTGTTTTTCTTGCATTTAATAACCCTTGATGTGATTTTCTTCTCTTGATCTCAGTAGCAACTAGACCTTTTATTTGGAGCTAGCCACAGTTACCTCCAAGCCTGCTTAGAACCCTGGAAAACACACAGCTCTGCTGTGAGTGCCAAGGTTGGCAGTGAAGACACTTACCAGGTTTGTTGGATGTTTTTGTTTGTGGATGTGAATATACTTGTGCACCCAATAGCATGCCACAGAAATAAAAAGGAGAGCCAGTGTGGTAGGCATAATATATCCAAATGTGATTGTTATAGTCTCATCTTCTGTTTTGTCTGTTAATAAAACAAAAGTTTTGATTGTAACAAGCAACTTTTTAATGTATGTAGACAGTAATACATGCATTTACCACACTGCACTTTGGATACAGAATGCAAATGTTTTAGATAAACAAGGAATTTGCAGGAAATGAAAAAAAAATTATTTGAGCTACAGGACAATTATTATTATTGTCTAAATGATAAATTAAATTCTCTAAAGAAGTAACAACATCTCCCTTGGGTTCTTCTGTTGCTAACTTCAGATTGACCCAGCTCTGCCACCCCCAAACAACATTCAAGGAGAAAAAATATTCTCCATGCACTAAAACTCAAAGAATGCAGGTAATTTTCTTCAGAGGTACTGAGGTACCTTCCAGTCAGTCCCAGCTATGCTTTATTAGAGGCAAAGTTTTTTTCATTGGTACAAGTGCACAGAGAAGGGAGAAACCATGCTAATTATCACTGTCAAAATAGATACATAAAAAACTAAAAAATTCAATCAGCATGATTTTTTCTAACTTGCATCTTTTTATTTTTAATTTGCCACCTCACACATACCTTTCAATGTAGTAATGCAATGTTCTTTGGAAAAGCCACTGTCCAAAACTGGTGTGGTGACGTGTATCTGTGCACTGACACAATAAGCTGTTCCAGGTTCTAACCAGGGCACAACCAAGGTGTTGTTGCTGATGGAGAAGAACCACTAGAAGACATTAAAAAATATTTTTCCCCCCTTTAACTCCTGAGCTACAGAAAGGTCACGAGCATACACATTTCCTAGAAAGGCTGATACTCTAAGAGCTGCCAGTTGCATCCTTTTCCTCCAAATGCAATCAACATTCAAGTTACTTGTTAAGTCACATCCTCTCTGATTATTTTCTCCTCCAGCCAAAGATTCTTGTACCATCACTGAACAATTTAATGCTTCATATGCAGCAGGACCATTGGCCACTACTGACCCACATTCTGTGGTGATGTTGCAATACAGCTAAAGCATCATCTCAACCCTGTCCTCACACACACCCCCATGACAGGCACATGGTGTGGTTCCACAAAATATTTCTAACTGGTATGTTCTGGAAAAGCCAGGAGCCTTAGGGTAACAGAATTTATGTAGATCTTGGGAGTCCAAAGTAAAGTTATTGCTATATTTCCTGCACCTTTGTGAAAAAACCCTCAACAAACCAGCCAAACAAACAAACACGACCAACCAAACCACCAAACCACATTTGTCTACTACACATTTGCTAATTTTGGCATTTCAAGAAGCACAGAGCACAGATTTAACAGGAGCAGTTCCACAGCCTTGTCAAAGCTCACCCGCTTCTTTGTTTTTTTGTTGAGGACAGACACATTGTACTGCAGGCCAGGATACACTTGAAGCAGAGATATGGATTCTTCCTCAGGACTTCTCTTCCACTTCTCAGGAGCAGTCAAAATGATTGAAATAGACCTCTCAGTAGAAGATACACTTACCATGGGTGGATCTATTTTAGCTGGAAAAATGAACATGTACAAAAAGCCGTCAAATTCAGCAGAGGCACACTGGTTTGACCAGTTTCATCAAACTGATCATATTACATTTTTGCAATGATTGGGGCAGTCTAAGTAGAGCTTTGAAAAATTAATTTATATTGGTAAAAAATTATTTGATCAGATAACTAAGAGGATCTTTACAGTGAGAAAGTAAATGCTGACTTGGAATTTTGCCAAAGAATTCCTGGGACTTTATAGGATAATCAACCTTGAAACTCAATTTACTAAAACAGGCTGTATTACCAGTATGTTCTTAGATTATCTGGGACAGATTAGAAATATTGGGCTCTAGAGTATGCTTACTGACTGGTTTGATAAAGCCTTTTCAAAATCAGAGTTATTTATACTGTGAATGTGCCACAGATTTTACTTGCCTTGAGTAAGGCTTTACCATAGCATTATAAAGAATTCAGTGTATACCAGACTATATATTTATTTTTATATATATATATATATCCAAATTCCAATTTTATTATTTCAATTACTTCTGTCAAAAGCAGAATATAAGAATAAATGTGAAACAACTGAAAAAAAATGTAACTTCATGCTAAAATTAAAATATCATACACTGTGAAGGCACATGCAGTCTGAGCACACATTGTTAACCAAGGCCATTGAACATCTGGCTGTGTGCTTAGCTCTCCTTACTGTCTGTTAGAGGGTTGAATCGTGTGGTCTCCATCCAGTCAGAGCATGCCCCATTCAGGAATGCTTTAACACTTGCATAGTACTGTTCTTCGTAGTCAGAGGTCTCACTGGAGAGGTCACACCATGTTCTGTTTATATTCCTGCATTCTGGCTTTCTAATCCACTTGCCAACACCGTATCTATATTGAAAAGAAAGAGAAAGGAGCTGTATAAAAGCTATTTCCATTATATTAGGCACCTCATAATAAAATTTTCTCTGCTTTATTATGGCTGATAAAACAGTTTCCGTATTTAGCAGAAATCTGAAATTTCAAGGAATCCCAGCTTCAGCTGAATGAAGCACAAGACTTCCACAAGTTCTTAATGAAAAATAAATTAGAGTAGGCCCTCTCCAGAAGAAGCCAGATGAAACTAACTGGGATGTTAATGATACCAATCTAAGTCAAGGTTTGCCTGCGCAGACCAGAGATCTTCCACAGCTCTATTTTAAATTCTAAACACACAGTAATAGAGACAGGATAACTATTTAAATGGAAACAACGAGTTCAGTCAGAATGGTCAGTGACTAATCCTCAAGTATGGACACAGATGATGCTCAGGGTCTCCAAGATGAATGACAGGAGACTACTCATTCCTGCCTGATGCCTCGTTTTCTAGTTTAAAAGAAAGACGTAACTGGAACACAATGAACTTCAAAACCCTTCTAGTTGAAAAAAGGCCATATATCTGCTACCAACAATGCCTCGCTACTGACCAGCTCTTATACACTGGTAGAACAAACCAAGATTTCCTTGGAAAATTCCTGTTTGGATTTGCTCAGAAGTTCCTGCTCCTTAAATTCACATTAAGAATTTCCCCTTTGGCTGCTAGTTAGTAAGAGCATGTGGCAGCTTCTGCCAGATCACTCACCAGCATTTTCCACCTATCTCAAAGCCTTGCTCTCCTGGGTGGGTAGAGGCACCTGAGTGGTTTTGTGTGCAGTGTGAAAGATGGCCATACCTATGGCTACAGACTCCTCATGGACCAGCTGGCCCTTCAGAGTCAGTGCAGCCAGTTCTCTCTGAACATTTTACCTCCCATACAAGTCCTGGTTTCTGCCAAGGACAGGGTTAATTTCTTGCAGTAACCATGAGGGGGTGGAACCTGGAGCTGTGTGGGCATGGCCAAAATCCTAATGCTATTCGATGCCATCTTTCATCAATGCGGGAGTACAGGAGAAGGACTCTCTCTCCATTCCTAGAAGAAAGGTGATCCTTTCCCATGCAGGAAGCATGGCAGATGGAGAAGTGTTGGTAACACTGGTCCTGACCAGAGGGAGCTGTTTGGGTGGCATGGCTGTGGTCGGGTCCAGTTCTGCACTCTCTCTTTTGTACATTTTCATCATTAATATTGCTGCTGTCACTGCTCATTGTCTTATCTCATTGCTGTTTCCAGTAAATGGTTCCTATCTCCATCTGTGATCTTTGCCTTTTGTGCTTCCAGCTGGAGGTGGAGGGGAAGCAAGTGGCACCATGTTTTTTTCAGCAGAACTTTTGAATTGGAGAACACGAATTTTGAATTAGGAGAATTCCTAAACCACGACAATAATTATCGTTCACTCTGTAACTGCTGAGCACTCTTAAGTTACAGGAAACTTCTAGAGATCGATAGTCACTTTACTGTTCTGAAAATGTTCCCAGATTGAGGAAAGTGTAAATATTAGAGGTAAAGATTGGGAGCATTACATAATCTGTGACAACAGTGCTACACCTATTTAGATGCCAAACTTCTATCACTGCCCTTCAGAATGACACAGTGCTCTCTCAGTGGGGATAAAGGAAATGGAGTCTGGTTCTCATGCAAATTCCTTGATACCCTACTAAGGTGCAGACATTGACAAGGTAAGGGCCTGATTCCAATCACATTATTTGGTTTTGTACAATGCTTGGTAACATTGGTGGATTTTCTCCTAGAGAGGCTTCCTGGATCAGAAGAAATCTGGGGGAGTGGGTCTGTCAGGAAAGAGCAATGACACACTGGGTATTATTAGTATTGATTGAATCATACATCTCCATATCCATTTAAGTGTGTACAGAGCATGTATAAGGACAGATACCAGCCAACAGTACAGTTTTTCTTTATTCTTCTCTCTCATTTTAGGAGGAATGCCTCTGAAAGCTTCCATTGTATTAGAATGTTGCTTCCTACACTTCTATCATAGGAAGAACATCTCCTTACACATTTTTTTAATTGGTGTGAGGTAAACAGTGCCAGAAGCAGAAGTTAAAAACCACACTGATTAAGTCTAGCTCACACTTTAGTTCTTTCTTTACTTTATATCAGCAATACCTTGCATAAAGTTGGATTTTCTTTTTAAATTATAATTTAAAATGCTAAAAATAAATTCAGTGGGAGATAAAATAAACAAGCCAACTTACACTGCATACTTCACCTTGTAGACTACTCCATCACCTGTACCTTCTGGTGCTGACCAGTGAAGGACGTTCTTCATATTTATAGATTCAAAACGGACATTCCTAGGGTTGGGCAAAGAACAATACAACTCTCCTGAGAAAGAAAATAAGAAAGGAACAACATGCACTAAGAATCAGCAAATGCATACACTCCCAAAGTAGCCAAAAGAGACAGTTATTTTTAAAAAGGCCATAAATTCTACTGTTTTTAGCATTCAAACCATAATGTGCTTGGCTATGGGAAATCAATGTTTTTACAAGTGTCCCTACCTAGTGCAGTCTCACATTCCACCTTTACAAGTGTGTTTTTTCTCTAGCAAAAATGGCTTTGCCATTTATGACAGGCATGGAAATATTCAGGGACTGGAAGCTAAAACTAGAAAAGCTTGGCCTAGAAGAGACACACATTTTTAAAATTGCAACTGTATTTGAATATCAGAAAAATTTAACACTGACAATTTAAAAAAATATCCTTAATACTTTACTGTAATCTTCTTGTAGCTGAGTGGATTTTTAAAAGGCAAACCAGGCATTTTAGAAAAAGACACACAGAATGTACTGCAAACACAGCTTTACAAACTGAAGTATGACTTTACTCTGGAGAATTGGACTGGATGGTCACAATAGCCCCAGTGTCATTTGACCATCCCTTTTGATTCTCCTGAAAGTCAGAAGCAAACATCTACTGTAAGGTCACACATCTAACTTGCTGTTCATTGCACCAGCTTTTGAAATTAATAAATAGGCAAATTGCAGTATCCTAAGAACACAGTTTCAGATCTTTCAGATACCCACCTCTAATCTAATAAATGTCATGAAGGTGCCCACATGCCCACATTGCTAAACTGCTTGCAAAACGAAGCCTGTGGGCCCAGGGGAAGAATCCCAAGTTCAAAGTTATGACTCAAGCCTCAGCTACTGCCATCCTCTGGGGGGAGCAACCCTGAGACCAGCCCTGAAGCTGCCACTGCTGGGAAGGAGCTTCCCATTGCATGTAGCCACAATAGCATAATAGGGAAGAGAAAAAGCAACTCTGTAGTTTTTCAGGATTTTTCAAAACCCTTTGATCTCCTCCTCCAGGAATGCAATTCTAGTTCTTCATATAACAAAATGAGGCAAAGAAGTGGGAAATAAAATGAACCTGTTCAAATGAATAGTCCTTGAGCTGTTACTTCTGTAAGCAGACCTTAGGGTATTTTTGTAGTATATTTTGCTGTTACAAGAGCAATAGTGTTCATCCTCCTGTATATGTAACATATAGTTGCTTTTGTAAGCAAAAGTCACCACCATTTTCCTGATTAATGTGCAGACTTCTATCTGTCCTTGAGCCAAACAGTAGAAGATTTTTTCTCTTCAATATATTTATTAAAACAATTTCCTTGCAGTTCTGTAGAGACCTATTACTTCAAACTGTCTCAGTGCAAACTCTTGGTTTTCGAAGCCTCTAGCTGCTCAGTAATGCTGTACTGATATATACATTCATCTGTATCTTCAGATCACAACACTCTTCATTGAAGGTATTTCTAATGCTGCTCTCTCTCATCTTTAGCACTTAGTGTTCAGTGGCTTCCATTTTCTAGTCAAAGAACAAGTTTTGTCAGGCATAGTCCTTAGGGCAAGTTTATCTATTTACAAAAAGCAGAAAGTCCCATTTCGTTGACACTTGGATGCAGAAATGTCCCATAACAGTCAGCCTGTAAGAGCTCAAACTATAGACTTGGTAGCAACATAAAAAAAGTTCCAGGATGCCAGAGGATATAAAAGCAGCAAAAGGGATTCTCCAGGAATTTGCCTTAGTCTAACACTTGCTTCCAAGTAGGAGATACAGAATCTAGAAAATCAAAGGTTTTCATTTCCCCAAAATAAATGTCCTCTGCAATTGCTTTAAGTGAATCCAAATGTAAAGATGACGCTCCCCAGGAGAGCTGAGAAAGCTGTTTGCCTGTACCTTTCCACATTTGTCCACCCTTACTTTAAAACATTTGTATTCCTCAAGCACATTTTAAAGTAGTAAGAGTCATGCGTTTGGCTGTTACATGAAAACATTTTTAAACTATTAACATGTGAAACTGGCTCTTTGACATTTTTAATTTTCTTTTTTAATTTTAATTTCCCTCCTCCCACTATGGTTTTTGCTGTGGTAAATGAAGTTTCAAAACAGAAACACTGACTGCAGCAGAGGAGCCAATCTCAGCATGCAGAAGCCACAGATTGTATCTTTATAAGATCTAAAGCATTACAACACTGCTGGCGTGCTCCCACCTAACCCAGCTCAGTGAGATTTGGAAGGCAAAGGGACTGAGACCGTTAACTTTCCATGAGATGAAACAACAGAGATTTGGTTTCTATTTCTGGTTTTGCCCCTTTACTAAAAAGCTCCCACCCTTACAACAAATTGTGCAAGTTAGTTATACCACAATTCTGCATATGTAAAACAAGAATAAAACTACCATACTCTCCTATGTCTCCAGGAAGAGTTAAGAATAAATTCCTTCATGTCTATTTGGTGATCAATAGTATCAGAAGGTATGTGTAGAGAACAGATCATACATCGAACTTGAATGTTCCATGGTTATCAGTCAGGAAAGGAATCAAGTATATGCAACAGCTGCATGTTTCAGTCTTTTAACTTGTCTTCAGTCTTTCAGTTTCTAGTCTTTAAACACATTACATCCAGTTATATTCTGATTTTATTTCCATTTATTGGGATTCATGGCATGGGTGTCACATAGAGCACTTTCAGTTTGTACTGGCCTAAGAGCAGAAATCAGTCACCCACGTTGCTTTGCTAGGTTTAATCTGCCACAGTGATTGCTAGCAATGGCTGTCATTCACTTTCCAGTACAGCTAAGTCACTTCATTAATTCATTGAATGGAAAGAAATGGAACCCTTTTTACTGTCTTTGGAAAGGCTGTAAATCAAACCTTGAGTAATATCATTGTTTACATCTTCATGACTGACATCTGGACTGGAAATAAAGTAATAATACAGGCTTGCAAACTTCACCACAAGGAACAGCCAAGTCCTGTTCTTAGAATAAGCTATAGTGAGACTCTCCAAAACAGACGTGACTTAGCCTGAAAACACCTTTGCATGTGAGTGAAAAACCCCACTGACGTCAGCGAGATTATTCACATGAGTAAAAGGCTGCATGGCTGGTGTTTCACCTTCTCTTTATGAAATCACCAGCCAGGTTTAAAAACCTGGTCAGTTTTAATCACATAGAGGTCCCTGCCAAGTACATGCCTTGCTCAAGTCAGTACTGTTCAAAGCTCAGTTCTGGTTATAGCCACATCTATCTATCTACACACATGCACAGACACATACATACAGACACAAGGTTAAACACACACAAATTCCATGTTACAGCTATTACCCATTCAGTGCATCTGTGTTTTCCCTGCCAGGAAAACAGGCAGGTCCCCCTGTCTTGGTGACAAACAGCTGTGTTTAATGGCAGTGCTGCAGAACAAATACAACTGCAACTACCCATGTCCTCTGGCTCTAAACAGATTTTTTAGCTTTGCACTTCAGTTGGGTAACCCAGCAGCTGCAAAGCATAAAAATATATAAATGCAGAAAAGTTTAGATTACTTTTTCTGTGCAGTGGCAAAAATTTTGGGGTGGGGAGAAGGTGGAGGGTCCACTGAAAGGTGACCTATTGGTATCCAAGTGCCTCCTGTGTGACCACTGTTGTTTACTGTAGCCCTCTCAAGTGGAGTGATCATCTGTTGTTTTTCACTGTGACATGGCACAGAGGTGCAAACACCAAATTATCCAATCAAGTATAGCAACAAAGAAGATCATAGAACCTTCTAGACAACTGTAGGATACAATTTAAGACAGTGAGTGATGTGGAAAGCATTAAAATAGAAAGATGAGCCTTACTGCAACAGTCTTGCTACCCACAGCAGTAAAAGCCAATAACTCCTCCCCTACAGTCATCTCAGAATTCAAAAGAGGAACTGCTTTTCTGACAATGGCAGAGACTGGCTTCAACTGTGGTCATATATCCTTATACAAAAGTGGCCCTTGGGACCACCTCCAATGGAAGGGGAACCTTTATGCTTGGGTACCGAATTTGCGGGCATTGCTGCAGCTGTGCCTCAGCATTTGCAGCTGCTGCTTCAAGGCCGTGGACTGAACACTCACTTACACACCACTGAGAGGGGAGAGCCTTTCAAACAGGCTGAGTTCCTGATTTACCTTTTCCCACTCGTAGCTTAGACCCACCGGTGAAGCATCAAGCAATTAAGGATCAATCTAGGATACACTGCTTCTGGCAATCAATGCTCTAAGCCACGGCTCTTTCTTAAGTCTTTCAGTTCAACTTTGGGTGACTTCCACCATATTCCTATGGCATCTGTTTGCTCCTCCTGTGCTGTTGCTCTTCATTTTTTGAGGGATTTTTTCTCTCTTTTCTTCCTCCAGCTCATCTGTTTTGATTGTTATGTTGTGCTCGGTGAAAAATAGTCCCTCAAACACATGGCTAAGTATAACATAAAAATAAAAATGGTCATACTTAGAGCAAATGTCCATTTAGCATCGTGTTCAGTGTCCCTCATAAGCAGAGTGTTGGGGCTGTCTTTCTGGCACATCTCCAGCTCCAGGCAAGTCGGCACTGGCCATGCAGGAATGCAAGGGAGTGCACCAAGTGGTAAACAGGGGGACTGAGCCAAAATTGGAGATCATAAGTTACATAGAGGAAGGGAAACCCAGCAAAGCCAGGGATACACTTTAGCAAACTTATTACTCATCATCTTAGCAACAATTTAAACAAATGAGTAAACTTATTAATAATTAAGCGATCCTGAAAGCTTTTCTCTGTGCAGATTCTTTTTGACTTGAACTCAGCAGACCGAATAATGAGGGAGAGAAGAAAGAGCAGGAGGAGGAGGAGGAGAGGTACATAGGAGCCATTCCAGCTCAGCTGCCTTTCTCCTGGTGGGGTGCTGGAACTCTCGTGTGGCAGGTATGAAGTCAGGTTAGTGAAACCCTCTGACTTGAGCGGCACTGGTGGGAATGTGGGGAGGAGCACAGAGGTGATTTCCTGTTCAAGTCATAGCAGCACTCGAGAGCTAACCACAAAGCACGCTCTTTGCTCTCCCACAAGAGGAGACCATCACTCCGGTCACAGCCTGTTCAGAGGGGGCACGGGGAAGAAAGACGGGGACAGAAAGGCAGACAAAACTGCATGAAAACCAGGTGGTGGAGCAGATGGGAAAAACTTGAGGGAAGAGGTGGGGAAAGGTGGGAGAAGGATGAGACTGGGGCACGTGGGGTTTGTTTTTCAAGAAACGGGCAGGCTGCTGTTGGAAAGAGGTGAGCCTGAGGAGGTAATTTTGTCAGAGTGTGAGTGGAAATACAACCAGAAGAACAGCGGATACAGAAGTGGGACTGAAGCTGTGGCTTGCCCTGACACGCTCTCCTCCTCCATGTGAAGCCTTGCCGTTATTTATCCCAACCATGTCCTAACTTACCAAAAACACTTCTAAAGAGAATATTGGTCAAAGGACATTTCAGACTCAGTCCAGAAATAGCCAGCCCTAGAAAGAAGGAGAAAGTCTTCCTAGTTCATTGAAGGCTTGTTAGGAGACTGCTGGAGAGGACCATGGCAGCTGACACCCATTTCTTTTTACTAACATGTATGAAAGAAAATAAACTGAATTTTCTTCCCACTGTGTTGAAAGTTTGCAAGTACAAGAGCAGAGCTCCCACCATCTTCCCCATGCCCTGCTGCAAACACCTTTGCTTGATGCACTCCAGCAGGTGAAAGTTATTGTAGGTATGTTTTCTATTAATTCTGAGCGGCCTGAAACAAGCAAACAAGGTGAGTGAAATTCAAGGTGGGCTTGTCTAAAATTAGTCACAGCCCTTTCAAGGCTTTCAAAGTTGTAATCTGACTGAGGTGTTTTGTGCTTGATGGTTTCATTTTGTTCCAGTGTGGTTCTTTTTGTTTTGTTTTTTAATTTAAAATGGAAAGAGGTTTTGTTAAGTTTGGCATACAAAACCATTTTTTCTCAAAAAGAACTACATTAATTTTAAAAGCCCAGTGGTGACACAATGCCATGACATGATAGCTGTTTTTTAAAACACATGTTTTGAAATTATTTGAAATACTGAAAATTGCCTGTTCAGTGTTTAATGTTGAGGTTTTTCTTTTCTACCTTGAACGTGTTTAGCACTACCAATTTATTACTGCTCATATCAATCACATTGAACAGCCAAGAAAATGCAAGCTTAGTTAGAATACCTCTGACATTTTACATTTGTTTTTTTTAAAGTATCCAAGAGTTAAGCTTTCTATTTGAAATATTGTAAAAATGATGCTCTGTGACAGTTATCAGCCAAATTGCCATACACCACATTTTGGTACACTCCTAATCCATCTTTACACAAAATATCTATCTTTTACATATAAAGTGAACCAAATTTATGTTTGGCTTTTGTCATTCAGCACTGACTAACTGCTATTAGGCAACAACAGTCCAATTAGAACTAACAGCATTATATTTATTGCCTAATAGATGTTGCTCCTTGCTCTGTGACCTACTAATGGCTTTTCTAGAAAAGGGATTTTGCTTTTCTTGGGAGTCAAAACAATTTTAATTAGTGAAATCCACAATTCTGAATTCACATTTTGCCTTGTAGAGGAGACTGAATATAACATCCATGGGGGATGAGCACTTGCCTTTTCTTTATGAGGGAAAGGCAATCCTGAGAAGATGAGAGGAAGGACCAACACTCTCAGAAAGCTTGTAATGCCTCACCTCTCACAGGCAATGCCTCTGGGAAGGAACTGTTTGCAGAGAACTCCTGGGGCACCTCTCCATTGGTGTGAGACTGAAGAGAGATATGGTGCCTCTAAACAATATCCCAAGTTACTGCCACACCAAGTACAAAGAAAAGAGATGCATGTCACTTTAAATTCTATCTAGAGATAGTCCTGAGTTCCAAAATTCAGGCTCTTACAAAGTTAAGCTTCTTAAAATACAGGAGCTCTTGTTCATTTCATAAAGGGTGGCTTTTCTCTAACTTGCAGATAATCAATAAGACTTCTCAGAGAGAACTCAATCAGAAGAAATCTCTACAAGCCAAAACTATAAAACCAAACATAAACAGGAATTACACACACACACAAATTGCTTGAGTTATCCTAACCACTTCCTTCTCTTGGTATTAAGGCTATAAAGGTCACTAGACAGCAAGAGCCACGGAAAGGAATGGTTATCAGCTACAGTGGTGAACGGGGAACTGCAATGCAGCTAAGTTTTGGGCTTTAATCACAAATCCCAACGGTGTTGGAAGTGCCTCTATGGAATGAACTACCTTCTTTAACCATTTCCAGCTCTAATTATCAGGCAATAAGAACTTGTCAAGTTGAAGAATCACACACAAAGCCAAGTACTAGGGCTAGATCGCAGTGTTGTCTAGAATAGCCTGGCATGAGATTGGAAGCTGGAGATGAGAAGGTAAGGATAAGCCTTTCAGCTATATCAACATGACACTCCTTCATATACTGCAGTTCTCCTTATGCCAATATCCATTTTTATTTATTTCTATGTTACATTTACTCCTCTTTCCTTCACAGTAGCAGAGAGCAAGGAAGTATTGAGCAAAAAAACCAAGCTCAACCCCCCCCCATACACTTCCACTCTTATTACTGAAGCTTTATGTTCTCCTGGTAAACACACAGATTACCACCAACACACATGTACTTCAATCCTGCAAAGTATATAGACATGTACTAGGTTATACAAAATACTATATGCACAAAATTTTCAAGCCAAGAGTTCAAAAAATCATTCTATTTTACATTTTTCCCCACTGCTTTTCCTATCTCTAGCCTTTTATTGTGTATTTTCCAGAACAACATCAAAAGAGATGTTTTGTACATTCTAGTACAGTTCTAGTAACTGTGAAAGAAAACACATTGAAATTTGCTTAAAGGGAAGCCTGAAGCTGCTTCTCAAACTACTATTTATTAGTCAAAATATGACAAAGTGGAATATGAAGGACGTAAATTAAATCAGGTGTGTCAATGCAGAACAAGCAACTTACACTGCTATTAGAAAACATTAAAAAGAGGGAACTTTCAAGGTTGGATCATATGAAATGTAGTTGATATAGCCACATATTAGCTCCAGTGGGATCTAAGGCTGGATGTATGCTAGCAAGGACTGCAACCCAGTATAAGCACATCTGTTAGATTAAAATGTTTATAGTGAGAAAACCTTGTCTACATTATATACATTTCAGGTTTTTGCATTTTAACATTGGACCAGCTGTACTTGCACTAGATACATTGATGAAAAACATCTTCAAGGGCATCTTCATCCAGAAAAAATCAAGTTCCAAGACTGTGTCACAATACAGACAAAAAAACAGTAAGAAAAATTAATTGATATTTGCTTCAAAATCACATACATTACCTGAATGAAAATAGTAAAATATGCCTTAAATAAATCAAAATGCTTCCAGTTTTGCAGTACAACATTAAGACTCATTTCCCTTTTGTCTGAATAAGGATACATTGTAGTAGCAAGTGCATTCTTCTGTATGGATTTACAAGAGAGAGACTGGACTTTACGGGCCAAGGATTTCAAAGTTTCTCTAACTGCAGAAGAATGTAGTTAGGGAAACCTCCCATAAAAGCAAGCAGAAGGATTTAAGATGAAGCTTGGTAAGTTAATAGACTAGTATTCTACCACTTAGAAAATTCAGACTGTTCCTTCATATCCGTATCAGTTCCTTACAAAAATTGCTAAACGCTCCCATGTGGTAAAGAGGAACGTGTTTGAACATGCTTGAACATTTCTTGAACCCACTGATTAAAAAAAATAATTTTCCATTTTATTTCACATTTTCTGCGCTTTTTTATTTGTTCTACAGTACAGATTTTTAAATGGTTAAGTGAAACCAATTCATTAAAAACCCCAATTGCAACGACAAGTGAAATTTTTATCCTTGCTCAGATAGTCTATTATGTACAGTTCATAGACAGCAGGGCCTGAAAAGAGTTAGAGACTGCTGGAACAGTTAGAGACTGGATGTAATCCAGTAAGAGTAAAATCATGCCCACTAAGACATCACAGTGAAAATAAAAGGTGTTTTGCAAAGGTCAAGCTATAATTTAGTGTTTAAATGCTGCTGCTAAGGAGTTCAGAAAATTACTTGACAAGAGATCCCAAGGAGACAGGCACAGGACAGATCCTGTAAGATGTAAGAATCCGAGTCTGAAAAGTCCTGCTGTAAAACTGCTTTACATGGCACTTGGGTCCTGGTTTCTTCTGTTGGAACAAAGTACCCAAAAGGGACTCCTCTACCTATCACTTCACTTCAGAGAAAGCACATGAGCACTGTTATGACAGTTCTACGCTTCATATAATTTCTTCCGTTATTAGCAAAATACTGCTAACATTTACTAACGTTCATGGTCTCATGCTGAAAAAGATGAAAATGAAGGCTCTAAGCCTTCAGTGAAAGGCACAGCTCTCCCTTCCCTGCTAGAATTGCTGACTGTCAACAAAACCCTGAAATCACATCCACATAAAACCTCAGGAATGTGCAAACAGATTGCCTTCTGCCTTGAACAACCACTAGACAAAAGCAGCATAATCCCCTTGACATTTTTCTAAACTTTCTTTGGAATCAAAACCAGTAGTAAACACATTGTAAAGCTTTCTTTAAAAGGGTAACTGAATGCCAGTTGTACAGATTTTCCACAACACTTGCACCGATGACCATCGGACTAAAATAAGATGAAAATTATGTGGTTACTTACTTAAAAAGAAGCTGGCATTAGTACCTCTGAAAGCAACTCAAAATCACTGATGCATATTGGAGTAGCTTGTCAAAAGAGTTAACTGGCACACAGTACTTAGTGGTGCTTGAAGGCATTCAGAGTGTGAAGAACTCTCCTCACTACCTTCCAGCTCTCACAAGATCAGAACATTTTGCTGTGGAGTTAAATAGGAGTAGACTCCGTCCTTATGCATTGACTTTTGGAGGCAACACTTGCAGCAGAGAACAAAAGCGCAAAGGCAAAGTAGGTTTCTTAGAAGATCTGCTAATCCCTCCAATGCCTTGCTCGATATTTTAACAGAAGATACATACAAAAAAAAAAAGAAATAACGTATGATTTTAAGAGCAGCAGGGGACTTCCCCTGCACACACGTTCCAGGCTACAGTTTATAAGCTCATTCACACTGGGTAACATCCTTGTCCATGCCGGGACAGTTCGCTCTTTGAGCTGCTCCCGCAGCCCACTCCAGCTGCCACCTTTTTTGCTCCCTCTCTCTCTCCTGCTTGGATGTGTGGCTGCCACCATATGATACAGTCAACAGGTGGCAGCCGGGACTCGGAGCCACTCAGGACAGTAACCCACGAGCTGAGTATCTCTGCCAAAACCCCACCCTGACTTTTGTTTTAATCTAGCTCTTAACTGCTCAGTTAGACTCCTGAGGGTGGTGCCTGTCAAACATAAAAGAACCTACACACACCAAAGGTATTTGGGGAATTACCCAAATGGGTGTAATAAGAACTACCTCAAGATCACGCTATCAACTTAGAGCTGACAGCAAAATCAATACAGAGCTTCGTAAAACCTAATTCCAGCTTAATGGCAGAGAAAAGGAAAAGATGAAGTAACATTAGAGAAATACCCCGCTCTCCTCCTCCAGCCAAAACCACGAACACCAGGCG
>VXBC01006921.1:0-54012 GCA_013399945.1 Ploceus nigricollis | reverse complement strand
GGAGCAGAGCTCGGCGCGGAGTCACGGCTCGCACTCCCAGCCGGGGGAGGGATGCGCGCCCCCGCCGCGGCGGGCGGGGCAGCGCCGGCACCCACCTGTGCGCGCCGCGGGGCTCGGCGGCAGCAGCAGCGGCAGCAGCGACAGCAGCGACAGCACCAGCAGCCCGGCGCCCATCGGGGCCGCATCTCCCGGCCCGGGGCGCCCCGCGCCGCGCAGGGGGCGGGCAGGGCAGGGCAGGACAGGTGGGAGGGGGGAGGAGGAGCCGGTCGGGCGGTGCCGCTCCCGCGGGGCCGTGCGGACGGGCGGGGGGAGCTGCGAGACCCGGCGAGCGCTCGGTGACGCTGCTGAGACCGCGTGGTCCCGCCGCGACCTGTCTCCAAGGTGCGGGGTGATTTCTCCTGCATCCCTCAGTGCTTTCACTGATGAATAACTCTCCCGCGAAACCACCGTAAGACGTGAGTGGGATGNCCGCCGAGCCTCGCCGCGGGGCTGAGGGAGCAGAGCTCGGCGCGGAGTCACGGCTCGCACTCCCAGCCGGGGGAGGGATGCGCGTCCCCGCCGCGGCGGGCGGGGCAGCGCCGGCACCCACCTGTGCGCGCCGCGGGGCTCGGCGGCAGCAGCAGCGGCAGCAGCGACAGCAGCGACAGCACCAGCAGNTCTTAGAGGAAACTGAAGGCTAACGTGGTACATTACTGAGTGTTCAAAGATACGACTTTCCCCACTATTTCGCATTTAATTGTGTATTTGAAGATGGAAAAATGCTATGGGGTCTCCATTCTTGGAGACAGTGAAAATCCATCTGACAGAGCTGAGCATCCTGTTCCACCTGACCCCGGTTGGAGTAGGGGGGCTGCAGAGGCACGTTCCCACCTCAGCATTTCTGGGCTCATGAGAAATAACGTTTTTGCTGCGAACAGAGCTCTCGCTGAGTGTGTGTGGAGCTGCTCAGTGCAGCCCTCACTGAGAGCAGGAGATGAGGGAACCTGAAAGTGTGCACGCTGTGCTCGTGGGGTGCTACAGACTGAATGCCTGGGGAGGCTCTAGCAGTTGAAGGTGCTGAGACATCAGCCCTTCTTCCTTTAGATGGATCCCAGCCAGCTCCTTTCCTGCCAACTGACCTGATTCACTGTCCTCCCACTTGTTATGTTGCCTTCAAGTTTACCTTCTCCATCTTGGCAAACTTTTGCCAGTTTTTGTTCTCTTAGTCCTTTCATCACCAGCCACTTCCCTCAGGCCTTTCTATATGAAAGGGGTATCATGCAAACAGGAGCCAGGTATCAATGCAACTGCTACAGATCAATCCACTGACGTGATGGCCAGCATGGGTTGACTGGTAAAACAGGAGGCTGTGTCTGGAAATTATTGTCTTGCTTGTTTATCTAATTCTGTTTTGCAGAAGATGAGAAACATATATAGGGTAATATATATTGTAAGTATGTATATCCATATAGACGTATACACTACAGTGAAGCTCCTGATGGACCCCAGTTGCTGTTTCTGTGTGTTCTACGCTGGTTTCTCTCCCAGTTAGCTGACTGTCACTCTGTGTCTTCCCTGCAATTCCTGCTTTTTTGCCTGTTGTGCTGTCTGTGTTAGGAAGGGGGTACTTGGTGCCTTCATCTGGATACAGAGGCCCACTCTGAAAGTGTGGTGAGAAAATGAGGTTTCTAGCCTCAATTCTGACTCCACAGACGAAACACCAGTTCAAAGCCATGGTCACAAGGCAAGTAATCCTGCTTGCTCATGGCCTTAACTATACATACAACGAGTGATGAGAGGACCCATAGTGAGTTCAGGTACTCATCTGGACGGTGTCCCTCCTGTCAATAAATTTTGACCAGATTTTCACAAAGACTTTGATGAAAGATGACACTGCTTTCTTTAACTGGAAGTGTTTCCACATTCAGCTGAAACTTCTTGCACTCCTTTGAATAAATGGCATTTTAAGCAGATGTGGGGAGAGGAGGCCTTCCCGTGGTTTTTTTGTTCCTCTGCCCTTCTTCTTGGAAATGTCCCAGCTGACTTGACTTAGGAAGACTGCAGCCTGGCTTTAGACTGGAAACTTTGTCATAAGTGACTGAAGTTTCTGAGTGTTATAAAGAGTGAAAGTAGCCCCTAAATTTCAGTATCTCATTTTCCGTTTTCTTTTTTTTCTTGAAGAGAAAAATTAATACCCTTTTCCTGCCAGAGTTTGGCACTGCCAATACAATTTGCTATCACCTTTGTCTGCATCTTCACCCATGACAGTGGAGCTTTGTCTCCATTGTAGTTTGATCTTTTCCCTCTCCATCTCTATTTTTTTTGTCTAAAATAAAAGATATACATAAGAAATTATTGATAGAATAATCTCATTTTAGCAGGACAGGATCTCTCATTTATATTACAGCAAATTTGCATATAGCCCTTAACTTCTGCAGATTTACTCCAGACTGGTTGTACACGAGAGTGGTTAGGAGTAGAATTTAACTGCTGTACAAGGTGGCTAAAAGATTGAATAGGGTGAAGAATTTATTCTTTATTATAAAAAAATAGTTCAATGAGTTAATTCAGCTATACAATGGAAAAAAGTCAGAAGAACATTTAGGATTATGTATCATAAATGGAAAAAAATCCAATCCTTGACATTTTGATTTATTCTCCTTTTTAGCTGGGTGTTGAAATGGTGTTGGGATAAGGTTCTGCCTTTGTCAAATAAGTGTGAGAAAGAGATGATAATCTTTCCTGATAAGATGCTATGTGACAGGTGTTCAGGAGCAGTTTGCTTCTCCAAGGAACTTGCTGGCAGGCTCGAGGGGTTTTATTCACCTGACATCCTTAGCCCCAGAAGCCCAGCAGGATGGAGGAAATTCTGTGTTTGATAGGGTGGGGAGTGTTAACCAGATTGATTGCATCAGTCTGGGACTGCAAGTGCCCTTTTTGAATTTCTTTCTCTTTCCCTGATCACAAGAGCTGCAGTTGAAATCAAGTCATAGTTGTGCTTTTCAGCAATATCTCCCTCTCATTCTCAGTACCGCTCAAATTTCTGAGAAATATGTTTATTTTGTGGAACACAAAATAAACACAGCTTTTGGCTCCAACACTACCTGTAATCCCAGGCTCCTTTCTCAGTCTCAGTTGCTGTTGGCAATTTCATTGGAAATTTGCCTGAGTGGGGCTGGCAGTGTCTGGCCTTGTGTTTTTGCCAATTGATGGTGATATGTTGACTGTGCTTGGGTGGTGACTGAGCTGGGTGTGTTAGCAGGTGAAGAGTGAGGTAGATGGACTGCACAGATATTTCTACAGGCTATATTTATTGTCTGCAAGCAATAAGAAAAGCTCTGTTTGGACAAAAGAGAGTTTCAGTCAAGATCATCACATCCTAGATGCATCTCACTGGATCTGGGCCTGCTATCAGTGAAGACAAGAACTTTTCTGAGACTTTTCCTCCTGACAGCAAATAGAGAGATGGTCTTAGAAAATCGAGGGCCTATGCTTTATTCTGTAAATAGTATAATTCAGGAGTGTAAATGAAAGAGTCGTTTCAATGCATATAGCATCAGACATTGCCGAATGTATTCAATAAGAACAACATAAAACTAGAAGGATCTGGAAACTTCAGACGTGTGGCCACAATCCAATCCAGCCTTGCACAACTGATCTTTCTATGGAAATTTTTAAATTGTTGTAATTTAAGATGCAGGTAGGCTGCCTTGGACAATTTTTAAATTATACATGGAAAAGATAAACCTACACTGTTGCTCAGAAAACATTTTAGAAAATTTTTGCCTTTGCATTCTTTCAACAGAACAGTAGCAGTGTACTGTTCTTTAGAGGAACTTAAAGAAGTGCTTGAAAGTACTAAAAGGTGCTATCAGACTTACGTTTTGAAATCCAGATGTAGAACTGAGAAAGGTGCGGTTTGTTTTTTGTGCTCACTGCAGGAACAAATCTGTGCCTTGTGTAACCTGACCAACCATCTTGCAAGTTGTCAGAGGGATTTTTAGGTTTAACCAATTGATTTAGGGTTAGATTGGGATGCTTTTTTTCTGATACTGTACAGTTTTATGTCTCTCATATTTGCAACGTCCTTTGCCTACTCATCAGTTCTCTGTGGTTGAATCTGTATTCTGCCAGCCAGGTTAAAACTCAGGTTTTGTTGGTGCAATCAAGAGGCACTGGTCTTGCTGTTCTGCTCATCAGAAGGTTTATGACAAGGTGTCTCCTGTGCTAATCCTGATACTTGTTGCTTTGCCAGTAAGTGCCTCTGACACTGTTCACATCGATGGGAAGACTGCCTGACTGCTAGCTTTGTTGCCCTCCATGCTGTTATTTAGAAACTTCTAGGGAATTATCCAAAGGAAAATAAAACAGAGCTATATTATTTGTGATACTTCCTTTCTGATTATGAAATTCACTCACATTTTGAAGATAAATGTGCAACAATAAGTTAAATAGCGTTTTCCCCTTTTCTGATATATTAATCTATCAGAGCTCTCTTTCAAAGAGAAAACTGGGAGTGAAATGATATTGTTCTGAGTGTTATGGAAGAGAGTTTTGAGTGATGATTCATGTTCCTCCAAACAGAGTTTATAGGTTATTCCTCATGCTGCAATAGTTTCAGTGTAACAAAAGTTATTCATCTTCCCCCATAAAGTACCTCTCATGAAAGTGATTTTTCATACTCTTGTTTCCTAAAAGATTTCTGTCATTTACTATAAAAGATTATATAAAAGTTCACAATTTTCAAGGTATGCAGAACAGAACAGTTATTTTCAGTCACAGGCTGAAAGAAAAGGATCAGATGTTTATATTTCTTTAAGATCTTGGGTAAAGAGTTTAATAGATCTCATTTAAACAAAGTTCTTTTTCAAAACTTTGGAAAAATAAACAGCGCAGAAAGTCCTGCTTTTGCTCATAGTGAACTGAAACACCTTAAAAATTGCTTCTTTGCTCTTCGTAATTTGATTGACTAAACAAAATAAGTAGTCTTAACTCAGAGGTAAAACAATCAGCATCAATAAAAAAACCATTCTTATACACAGCTGTGATTAGGAACACACCTACACAGCTGTACAGGGAACTACCTAAAGTTCAAGCTCAAATTAATGACAGTAGTACATATTCTAAACCCTGGAGATAGTTCAGCTGGATCTTTTGCAAATGCTTTGCCTTTTATCTCTTACAAGGCGTTTCTGATAAATGCAAACGTGACCAAGGAGAAAGTTCTCATATATGAAGAGCCAACATGTTTACATATAGGTTACCTGCAGTGACAAAGTTGAATATGGACATATACATCCTTCTGTGTTCCTGTCCCCTTCCAAAGAGGCCAGAATATCAGTCCTGTGTCAGACAAGATGGTCCCACCTGCTGAACCTCAACTCCACCATGCCATGGGTTAACTGAAGAGAGTCTATTCAAGAGACTGCCTCCAGTGTCCCTGGAGCTCTAGGCTTTGTGACTTTTGGAACCCTAACCCTAGTAGAGCAGTAAAAGCAGCCTTTTGCTAAGGCTGAGGTTCCTAGCACATACCTTTTGCTACACATACACCTTTTCTTGATCTTTTTGACAGTGAAATCACAAAATAAAGGTCTCCTCACAGAAAAAAAAAAACCAAACATATTCTTCTGAATACTCCATATCTCCTTCTTTTGACAATCCCTTTAAAATTAAACTGCTTATTTTAAGACTTACACTCCAGGAAAGCATGGTAAACCTTCCAGTGATCACACTTGTTGATACCTTCAACAGAGCTTTTCCTTGTCTCTAATTCAAAGAGTAGTTACGATTTTCCATCATATTACATGCAGGAGGATGTGGCATGTGTTCTTGATCTGACTCAGTCTACTGATACTACCAAAACCAGTAAAGTTAAACCATTGCAAACATGGACGTAAAAGCTGTTCTTCCACCCTCCTAAGTCACAGGTGCAGAGCTATTTTGAGTGGTGTATTCACAAATCCTGATTTGAATAGAGCCCAGAACAGCTGACCAAACAACTGAGCACAGCCAAGACCACTCCTGATTTGTAAAACCAAATCCAAAGTGAGTTCACCGAGATGGAAAAAAACTAACTGTGACAGAGAAGTAATAGTCATAATAATCAGTACTATCCCCAACTGAGCTTGACCCAGGATGCTCACTGAAGCAGAAAGTGCTCTGGGGAATGTTTGAGCCCAACAGCCTGCAAGAGGAAGTTTGCCTCTGAGTTAAAGAAAGATTAAGTGTAACTGTGTAACTCCCAAGAGGTCTCTCATGAACCTTCAGAAAATCATGATGGTGATGATATGCTAAAAGACGTGCCTGTCCTGCAAACTGGACTTCTTAAATTGCTTATCAGAAACATTAATAACCTTAAGATACAGTGTTGTAGGACAGAAATGAGTCTAGCAAACACCTGGAACAGGACGGAAAGCTATTCCTGTCTGGGTTCTAATAGTCCAACCTGTCCTTCATACTATGGCACCTGGCCTAGAAACCACAGACAGGTGTTTCAGCTACCTCCCCTGCTGCTATATGCATCATTCCTGGCCTGAGAAGTAGGGGAATGATGCAATCTCATCTGGGTTTAGATCAGACATCTGAATTTGTGGGCTTACTCTATGTTCACAAATTATTTTTGAACACCTGCTGTTTTTTTAATGCTTGATGCTTGTGGTGCTACCACATCTGCATGGCCAACATGCCTGAGCTTCAAAAAGTCTGATTCTCAGTCACCTGTTCACATTTGCATTTTGAAAACAACACCTATTTTAGGTGTCTTCCTAAGACAGAGGACTGCAATTCAGTTTGGAAAATCTTTGTGTGATTAGTGCTGCAGACAGCAAGAAAGTCAGACATGTCTTTGAAATCAGATAAGCCTGAATCTGGATAACTCGTAATGTCAGGACTCTTTATCACATGGGCAGTAAGAATGGGGCAGTCACAGACAGGGCAGAGTTCCCTGCAGGCAGGCAAATGCAATGGCCACAGCACAGGTAGGTGTGACAAGTCCAGAATTGTACTTACGGTGTGCTTGCTGTGGGGATCACCCTTCAGACTGTGCCTAACACGGTCTGCTTAGCCCAGGCAGTACTGCCACCTAGAAATTAGATGTGCAAAATATGGTCATCCTCAAAAAACTGTGAATAAAGAAGTCAAGCATTCAACAGTTTTACTGTTACAGTGCTCTGTTACCTCCCCTTGGGAACAGAATGGAAACTGTCATTTTCAGAGTGCTACCACCCTGTTATGATAATGTAGCAAAGGAAAGGAGAAACATTGCAAATGCTTAATAAATCATAAGAGACAGCTGAAACAGTTACTCAAATGGATGGAGAAGGCTTTTTCCATATAAATAATGAATGGCTTCTCCTGTGAAAATGGCAGACGTGGCACATATGTAAGAGGGAGTGATGTCACTCTAGCAGTGTTTTGTTAAGGAAGGAGAGATCACAAAAGAAAGGATTTTGTCCTAACAGTAAAAAAAGTGCTTCCAAGTGGAGCAGGAGCATGCACAGGTGATATGACATGGCACTTCCCATCATCTTGGGAATGGTGCTGTGCAAGGCTGGGAGTTGGACTCAGTGACCCTTTTGGGTCCCTTCCAACTCAGCTTATTCCGTGATTCTGTGAATAATTGTTACTATGATGCACACAAGTCCCTTGAAACCCATGGAAGTGGACGGTGATTTTAAATCTCACAGAAGCAAGAATATGGTGAATGTGTGAGTATGGTGAAGTTTACACAGCAAAAATTTAATGAGGCTACCAACTAGAAATTGTCTATAGGAATCACCGCCCTGTTTTTCAGAGGCTGGAGGATAAGTTTGCATGTACAACAGCAGCAACAACCTTAAAAGAAATTTTGCTTCTATTATAGTTGTTCAGAAAATAAGCAAACCCCATAGCTTCTGAATAAAGTTTCTGTTACTTTCATCTTTTCTGCTTAATGCCAGTATCAGACTATTAACCCTTGAAATCAAGTTTTTACAAGTATTTTGTTGCTTGAGAAAATGGAATGAAGAAACAAATAGCCTATAAAGAAGCCATAATGGTATAATTTTGAAGCCATTAGCTATAACTCATGCTGTTAACTTCTGAAGGAAGAAAGCATTGATGCTATTTGTTTTCTATGCAATGGTAAAGAAATCAATATGACCACATAAATGCTTGATAGCATGAATACTTGAGTCACTATAAATTCTATTAAATCAATTTCCTAAAATGTCAACAATTCATCTCTGCAGAAAAATACAAAACACATTGGAGCATCTTAGCCTTAGGAAAATAAGTACTAAGTTTATATTTGCTGCAAGAATCTCAAAGAGTTTAAAGGTAATTTTCATTTGTGTTTTTTTACTATACTAGCTCTAATTTTAAAAAACCTAATGAAAGAATATCTGTATTATTGACTTAGAGCAGTGTTACTTAGAAAAGTTGCACTAAATGCATCAGCTTACATTTAAAATTAAGCACTAAACAAAGAGAAAATATACAGTCAGAGCTGAAGTTGTAGGTCTGAGTAAGATTAGTCTAAAAATTAATGTCCAATTAGTGAATTGATGAGGATGTGCAAGCCCTCTGCAGGTCTCAGCAGTGGCCTGCCAAATAGATGGTAGTATTCATCTCTCTGAAAAAACAAGAATAACTTATATGTAGAGAATGGATATGTGTTCTAAGCTGGCTTCTCTTCTTTGCTATTATGATGTGAAGAACTATCCATTAATTTGTTTTTCATTTTTGCTTTTCAACATAGAAGATGCTTTAATTTTTGACTAATAAGCTTCCTTCTCTTAAGAGTTTAAATGTCAATTTGAGAGTTATTCCTGATTTCTGCTGGATTTGCTGAAAGCCAGTGAATGTGTTGAGTTCACATCTGCCTTACAATGTGCATTTGTCTCTATGACAAAGTGGTTTTTTCCTGTTACCCGCTCTGTGACCACTGGCTATTTCTAAGCTTCTCCAGCTGTTTACTACTCATACAGAGTTCACTCACCTGGCTCTTTCTCGGTGCAAAGGTTGCAATAAACCAGTCCACAAAGATGTGTTGAAACGCCTTCTGATGATCCCACATGATGCCATTTTATCAATTACTTTCATCTCATAAAATATTTATTCAGATGATAGTGGAAATGTAGTTAGAAATCATTATAAGAACACTGCAGGGCCCCATCATTTATTTTTCCTTTAGAAGGCTCATGTCGTGATGCTTCATACTTTTTTCGAGGATAGAATCATTTTCTCAGTCAGGAGTGTTAGAGGAGAGGTTAGAGATTCTTACTTTGCTTAGATAGATAAATTTTCCCAGGATGGAATTCCAATATAAAAGGTTTTTTTCCTCTATCAGTGCCCTTGCTCCTTTCCCTCTTTTTCCAAAATGTCCAAATGTATTTAAAAATTTACCAAAATAGCAACTGGATGTCATAATTTCCTTTTAATATCTACTGCACCTTTTTACTGCAATATTGCAACTTTTGTGGATGGCCTGTGAACCCAAGCTTGAAGTCAAGGCAGATCAAGATACTCCATCCCTACCAATGAGGTCCTTGGGGGACTCAGTTTGAAATGAAACTAAAGTAATTTTCAATATGGAATCATTTTATTGTGTGGGTGCATCTGCGCATAAAGTTTACATTGGGCTCTGAGCAGCATATAAAGGCTTGTGAGAGAAATTGGGCTAAGTAAGGCACTCATCATTAATCAGACTACTAAACAAGCATGAGCGCTAGAGAATGAACACAGCTGCCACTTCATTTATCTTGCTGTCAGAAGGTAACTCTCCTACAGAGAGAAGCTCAGAAGTGGTGGCTTAGGTTCTTTTGTGTCTCTCAGCTTGCAGAGAATATATATGCTCATATATCTTAAATGCACATCTACATTACATACATAAATGTTTTTATATTCAAAAATATACCATATATAAGCACATTTTTCTACTGCTGTGTGTACACTGATGTTTGTGTTCTCAGTAGTCCTAAACTCCAGTTTGGAGCTTAGTTTATTGCAATATTTATGCCAGTTTATTGCAATATTTATAACTGATTTTTGTATTGTGAGAGTTTCTGACTCAATAACAGAAATCTTTTCTACAGTCTCACTGTTGAGTTACCTTCTGTGATAACTTTCATCAGTTCACCCCTCATGGAGATGTGATGTGTAAGTAGCTGATATGGTAAATCAGAGTATCTTAGCTTCCATTTCAGAGTGAACATGTGATGCTGGAAGGTGATAGGACCTATTTTCTCATTTTCTTTGGGAAAAAACCCAGAAAAGTGAAGTACAAGTTACTGAAAGTCTCCAAGTGTTATTTTTATAGTGGCTGTTTGTCAAAGGATGTTCTGAAGACAAACTAACAGACAGTTTGTCATATACTAAGCTTACAGGGCAACAGACTCTGGTGTCTGGTCTTCCTTAGTCTGACCTTTTGCATGACAGCAATAAATCAGTAGCCTTCCATGTCTCTCGTAGTTTCCCAAGCTCTTGGGAAAAGGATGATTGAATAGGAAGAATTAGTGCTGCTGCATAGGATTTAGCATAATGGATAGATCATTAACCTTTTAAGTCTGGTATCCTGGCTTCTAAACTGGCCTACCACGGCTGCTTCAAGGAAGCAAAAATCTCCATACAATAGCAGGGGTGGTTTGTGCAGGCAAGGGGGAAGATTTCTGCAACCAGAGTCATGAGAATGGGTTGCTGTGAGGCCGGGTGGCACTGCAGCCACAGTGGGACAGCACTGTGAGTACACAGACCTCAGAAACATAGACAGGGACCTGTCACAGGTATGGCTTTCTCCACACAGCACAGCCAGAGCTAGGCACTCACTGTGACAGGCTTATGCTATCCTGTGGTGTCATCTAGACCTATATCTGAGGTACCTGAGATGCCTACAGCAGTGTGTCAGGGAACAGAAACTCTGTGTGGGCTGCAAGTAGTCAGGTGGTTTGCTTTTTGGGGCATTTTCATAACTACCTTGCTAAAAGCATCCAAATTAGCTAGTTTCAAGTCAGCCAAGGAGTGGACGCCTAAACACTGGTGCAGGATCTGCACCCATTTTCATGGCAGTTTTTAGTTTATGTGAAAGAGCATGTGTGATTTGCTGCACCTCAGCCAAGAACTTTCAGAGGAAAATACATCATCACCTAAAAGGACAGAGATATCCATACACAGCACTCTGTTAGCTGATAATATCAGACACTCTGGTACCATTTCCTTGAGTTTCCAGGACACCTGCAAGAACAGGTATAGGGGGACCTATGTGTCACAGGGAGACCTGAAATCTCTTTTTGCAGTGGCATTTGCCATTTGCATTTGCAGTGGCAGATGAAGACCAGGCAGGATACCCTCAGTACCTAAAATGTTCCTGCTTCCCTGATTTAGACAACTGCATCCTGTTCCAGATGTATGATAGAGTCCTATTAAAGTTGGAATTCAATGTTGAAAATAAATAAAGTTTCTAATCTCATGTTGGATATTTGGTCTGAAAGAACCTGCTCAAAGGTACAGTTTCAATTCCATTTGATTTGAAGTTACTTCACAGCATGTGTTGCCACACTTGAAAACATATGTCAGAGGACTCATCTTGACAGGGCTTTCCATGAGAGAAAACAGCTAGATGTAGACAAAGCTAGATGGGTGACACATAGCCAGATCAACCTCAAAATTACCAGCTTAGCATGTTCTTAATTTCTGGTAATTTTGATGAGTCCACACTGAAAATGTGTGTTCATAATGCAGTTCAAACTTATAAAATCTATTTAAAAAAAAAATTATGCTCCAGGAGCTATAATTCATGTCTTAACAACACCCCACACTGATCATTATAATGCTTTGTGTATTGTCTTGCCATCTGCCTACAGAGAGAAGTTACAGTCCCATTACATTATGCTGTTGGTACTGTGCTAAAACATAGGAAAATATCTGAGAAGTTTTCAGCTTGATTTATGCCGTGGTGTTTTCTAAAATAATGGCAAAGGTAGCAAGTGTGCCAATTTGAGCTGACTTACACCTCACATTAACAATGCCATGGAAATCTAATTGTGATATTTTGTACTTCCTCATTTCTTACAGTGTGTTACTGACAAGCAGCAGTAGCACAAGAGGTCAGAGCAACAATCTGACTTTAAAGGAACAGAGAAAAAGCCCAAACTAGTTTCCAGTCATAGTAACAACGCTTTCCGGCAAATCACATGGGAAAGTGGGGAATTTACAGGTGGACCAAAGCTGGAGTCTGACTGCTGAGGCTGCCTGCTTCAGAGATGATTTAGTATATAGACAGTTGTTTGGCTGCCTGGGTTGTGTGTGTGTTCATGAAACTCTCTACAAAACCTCTGAGCATATATTAGGTAGAGATTTCTCCTTTAAAAATTGGCTATCCATGTTTAACCCTGCCCACCAGGTGTTTTACTGTTATTGCCTTTATATGGTCCCCTGGGCTTTGCTGTCATTCCTGGGCAGGTATGCTGCCACTTGCCCATTGCCTGACTGATCTCACCTCAAGAAACCTTCTATTTCTGTACTCTTCTCAAGTCATGTCCTCACTGGTCTGGTTTTCCTGCTGTGCAAAGTTTTTATTAGTTTTATTAATAGTGTAAAAGCAAATTGTTTCAGTAGCAGCAAGCATCACAAACATCTGGGTTTCTACCAGGTATCTTCTGTCACTGGCATGTGTACTCACACACACGTGTAACAGGCTTCACCCTTGGGAAATCAGATTTTCAACTCCTACATTTGTTTTGTGCTCTGCTGATTTCAGCAGATCAGGGGACGAGCGGGGAGCTAAGCTCATCCTGTAAACGAAAGTGAAAAAAAATCAGAGTGTAGAGCTAGCTGTATGGAAAAAATTCATCAGGTCTAAAATTCACAGTTCACCCACAGAGACTTCCTTGCATGGTCAAGGTGTGAGTGTCAAGAAACCAGAGGACTGTCACATTGTTTCTCCATCACTTCATCTTTGAGGAGATGCAGAAGTTCAAGAGGAAAGCAAGGCTTTTTGCCTCTTCAGGTTTCTCTGGAAAGATCATGGATACGGTATTTAATGGCCACATTTGAAACGCTGACAGAAACAAAACAAAGTTTTGAAAACAAGACAAGTTGGTTTCCAACTTATTTTGTTCTTGCTTTCAAGCACATGTATTCTTTTTGCAACTCACAAGATGCTCTGATGTGGTCTGTTTTCTTCTCCTGCCTGCTTCCTGCAGAGAGTTGCTGGTCACCACATGGCTGCAAAATTCTGCACTTCTGACAGGGTTCGACGGGATAGGGAAACAAATAGGATTCATGCCCTGCAACATTCAGCATTGCAGCATTCAGTATTGCAATATGTAGTTTCTAGGCATGGTGCTTAGTGCAATGCACGGTCTTCAGTGAAGTGCCTGAATTGCTGGGGAGAAGTCTCTTTCTTATTACCATAATCCCAGACTGGAATTTTTCTGTGTCTTGCCTCTCTTGTTATAATTTGCGCTGTTGGCACACCCTGACTGCTGCTTTTGTGCCTTGCCTTTGCCTTCCTGGCATGCTGGAGAGCCTGGAGGGGGTCTGAAGCTGTCCATGCATCAGGTTATTGAAGGGGAAAGGTGACACGGCAGGGCTTTCATCTCATCGCTGTTGTTTGCAGGATCAGGAGTGCATGGATGCTGGAGGGATGCTGCTGCTCCCTTACAGGTGCAGCCTTTAGGACAGTCTGAGAGGAGACTCTGCACTGCTGACAGCTGAGCAGCTCCCAGGAGAGGAAAAGATGGGTGTCACCAAAATAAGGCTGCTGGCACTGCGGTGTGTGCCAGGGGCTGCACCAGGCCCTGCTGGGCTGCCCCCAGACAGGAGCAGCCCACTTATGCAGGAGTTCAGTGCACTCCTCCAGGCAGTGGCATGTGCAGAGTGGGAGGGTGAAATTGGGCCGTGGTAACCAGCATGTTGGCTGGAGTGGCTGTCTCTTGTCTCTGCAGTAACATCAAATACAAAAAAATTTACCAGTGCAAGAAAGCACAATGCCATGTGAGCACCAGAAGCACTGAATTGTGAAGTAGCTTTTTTCAACTTTCTTGTCTCTGACCAAGGATGTTGTAAGTATAATAAAGAAATACTGATTTAAATCCTCTCACCACTGGTGTACTTTGAGTGTTTTGCAGATAATGCTTTTTATTTTTCTTGTGAGTAAACTTCAAGCCATTTGGTATTTGTGTCTGTATTTATTCTGATAACTAACATTTATGTCAGGATGGAGAGAAGAATTATACACAAGACAGTGGTAGGGATGTGAAACAACATTATGAGGTTCCAGCAGCCAGAGAAAAATTATTCCTTTCACTATAGATATCATTTATACTACAGATAATAATACTACATATAATTCACTTCCAGAAAACATTTCCTCAGTAGGCACAACAGGAATTTCCTGCACATTTTCTGTGGACTGCATGTTTTTTTACAGGAGGCACAGCTCTTCTTTAGTTGTATACTTCTCTGTGCCTGAGGAGCCAAGGACTGTGCAAGGTAACAGGGAATAACAAAACTAATTTCACCTCAACATAAAGTTCAGCACAGTCAAAAGTGCTGCTGCTTCATTCAGTTGCCTTCATACATAGTAATGTCATTAGTAGGAATCTATTTCTAAATTACAACAGGGTAAAAAGTCAAGACATTGCAATGGTTAGCACATCTCAAGCTGTAGGTTGAGTGTCTACACTTTTGCTGGCCTGAGAAGTAAATAAGTTGACATTTTCTGCTGAAACACAGAACACACTTTTTGGGAAAAAAAAAAGTGAAAAACTTGCTGCTTTTTCCCCCCGATAGTATAGAATAGAATCACAGAATATTCTGAGTTGAGAGGGACCCACAAGGATCATCAAGTCTAACTCAAGTGAATGGCCCATACTGGGATCAAAACCACAAGCTTGGCATTGGCACCATGTTTTAACCAACTAAGTTAATTTTGGTGTTTTCTTTCANAAAAAAAAAAAAAAGGAATGGTCTTTAGTCATTTTAGGGCTGACTCTAGGGCTGACTTTCTGTTGCTGAGCCAGCTGTTCTGTAACTTCCTGCATCTTTTGAAACACAGCTTGCCAGAATGGATATTTCCCCTTAAAATAACTTGGCACTTACAGTCTGACCTTTAGCCACTGAACCTGTTGACTGTGATATAAACTCCGCCATTATCTTTATTGCAAAGGAAGACTCATGTTCAAATTTGTCATTCATGTATTACTTTGACAATTATTTTTGTGTGATAGGCAGCATCACAGCGGTCTAGTATTTGAGGTCCTGAAATCATAGAAAACAAGATAGTAGAAGGCTTTAAGCTTATTAATGAAGTATTGTGTTTTGTTAATAGAAAGCACACAAGCAAGCATTGTGTGAAGCAGGTGTACATGTACTTTTAGTGATGGACATGTACTTTAGGGCTAGAACAATTGTCTGTAAACTTTAGCAATATGCTATTGGCTAGAAAGTTTTTTAAATGCTCTGTAACAGAGAAATATTTGGCTGCTGCTGGCAAGGTGTGAGCTCTTGCCATCTTTCAATTGTCTCAACCATGTAATGAGACCGATGCCACAATAAAGCTCAAGGAACATAACCCAGTAGTCCCACCCTGTTTGTGAAAAACTACCAACACACTTATTCACTGCCACAGTTCTGTTAATTACTTTCTCTACATGCCCTTTTTCCTCTGAAAATGTCATGTCTCAGGACACAGCTTATGCCTGAACTTTTTTTCCCAAAGTATCAGTGATATGGGAAAGATTATTCAACTGAATCATTCAGTTGAATAATTTTTTTTTGAAAATAGAGAGCTTTCCAACCGGCTGAAAGCTCAGAGGTTGGAGGCCTCCAAATGCATATCTGCAACTGTGTGGGATGAAGGTTTCCAGCTCTGGATTCAGGCAGGGAAGCAATCTGCTCTGCATCTTTCCATGCTAAGATGTGGAAATGACTTCACTGTTCCACGTACTGTGGTTGGAAACATTGGAAGGATCCAGTGATTACATCTTGCTCATATATTTTCTTAGTTTCCTTGTCCCTGTCCTCAGTCTGGGGCTGAGGAGCCCAGACTTCTCTCTGCTGCTGAAGCAGAGGAAAGAGCGCAGCATAGCAGCTGATGGTCACAGCTGTGATTAAGGCATTGCATTACTCCTGTTTTGCCACAACGTGTCAGTATAATCCCGTATATGGTTCAGCCACATTTCTTTTTATAGTTCCTTGGTTTATTAAGAAAACATTGCCTTGGGATTTGGGGTTTAGCTGTTTTCTTTTCAGCTTTAATTTGTTTTCCAATCTGTGAAGTAACAGCTGCATGCACTGAGTAGAAATGTATCTGTTCTGAGAAGAGTAACGCAGACTTGTTTCAGGAATAAATCCCTCCTTTTTATACTTTTCTTTTAAAAAGGAGAGTTCAAGTGTTCGTCAAAGGCTCAGTTCTGAAATGTACTCTTCCAGGACTAGCTTGGCTCCTGCCAAGCTAGGTACACTTATCAATGAAAAATTAAATTACATCTTTTGACTGTGGTTTGATTTTTTTTTGTTTGAAGTCTTTTAATTGGGATTTTCTTTACAAAATAATTTTGATTTTTCTATGGTTATGGTAGTGAAATATTCATATCTGGTGTTCATATCATGCAGACCATGGCTAAAATGCTGCACGTAAACCTCAGTGAGCTGTTTGGACCCTCATGGTTACACAGCAGAAGTTTCTTGGGTGTTGTTTTTTCTTTACTAGCCAGTGCAGCAAGGAAACAAGGTGCAGTGAAGTGTAACTTGTGAAACTTGCACATTGTGAGAAGGTGCAGAGCTCCTGGAGCAGGGAAGAGGCCTGATCCAAGGCAGGGGAGACTCTCTGTTCTCTTGTCATTGTAATGCTGATCTGTCAGTCTCTGTTGGCGAAATCACAGGACCTTGTGTCATTAACAAGAAACTGAGAATGACTGGAACAACCTCAGCTCCTGAAGTAAGGCTGATGAGTGTGCAGAGCAATGTCCTCTTTTTGCTTCCTGCCTCAGATTACGTGGGTATGCTGAATTCCAGGCAGGATTGTTGAATATTATATATTGAACTATACTGCCTTCAGAGAAATAGCACCTCACTAAAAGCATTCCCAAAGGTCACTGATTGCAGTACGAGCTCTGACTGGACGTGTTAGATAAAGACTGATCAGAGCTGTCAAGGACAATTTTCATTCCTGTCCTACTCCAGGAAATTTAGACATGTCATTGGAAATCCCACAGCCTGGAAAATTAAGGACACAAGGGTCTTTTTCCAACAGAGAAGAGAATCTTATTTTATTTTTTCACTCAAAAAACAAAATGTTTTCATTAGAAGTATTTTTCTGGCAGTGTTTTCGTTGATACTTTCCACATGCAGGGCAGAGGCTTATAGAAAATCAGCTGAAGCTTCTATGCTGTTCAGATTGCCCTCCCCTGTTTGGCTTATTCCCCACCTTACAGCATATCATAACTGGCTATCCTTGGACCTTGAGAGGTCATGTTTCTTGCCACAGGTCACCAGGTGTTGGTTACACCAATGCATGGCTCTTCTGTTTGGTCAGATTGATGGCTTCACTCTGAAATGTTACTTTTCTTACTTCATCTGGAAGTGGCAGAATCATTTTTTGTTGTAATGGTCAGTCATGGTAAAAACATGAACAACATAATGTTCCTTTGGATAATTGATGGTAACTTGAGTTGGTTCTTTCTGCTGTCTTTAATATACAGCAGGTATAAAAATTAGGGAAAGTACCTTTTCTCAGTCCTAACAGGCTTTCCTCCAATGCATGACAAATACTGTGTTTGCACACACTGAAAGGATCACACAGCTGCAGTAGCTCTTGCTGTTTGTGCCTCTGGTTCTTTTTTGAGGTCATAGCACAGCTCGTAGAGCAAGGAGGCGCATGAGCGGAACATTCAGAATAACTGATCTCACTGCATCTCCCAGATGGATTTCCTAGTTCTGGGCATGTCCTGCCTAGCTCTTCACATTGCTTGTGCTTGACCCCAGCCTCTTGTGTTTTAAAATCTTAGGCACTCAAAGTACATTGCACTTTATATCACTGTGTCTCCTGTTATTTCAGGGAATCTGTCTTTTTGTGGCAAGCACCAGCAAGGAGCAAATTGGCAAGAAATAATGTCCTCGTGTGCTCAGGGGTGACATAATGATACATCTTGTGCAGCTGACATGATTTCACTATTTATTTAGTAAGTTTCTGCACTTTTAGATAAATTTTCATGGTACTTATGAATGGAGAAATATTTCGTTGAGTGAGAGAATCAGCTTCAAGAAAGTATTCAGAATGAATGTGATAACAAGAAGTACCAAACTGGGATCTCAGTCAATTTTTGAAGTCTCTTCATGTTCATTTTCCAGAGTTTCACTCATCCTACTCCATTTTCCACAAGATTGTTCAAATTTAAAAGTCATCATTCAAATACAAATGTAATCATTCAAAGGCAAAGAGAAGGTCCTTGGCACTAGAAAGGCTACTGTGCCCAAGGTACCCTGCAACTCCAGTGTACATATCAGCATCATCTCATCTGTATTTCATCCCCATAACCAGGTTTTCTCCTCAGATTTGTTAATGTAACCCTACAAATCAAAGACACATGACTTCAGGGTCCAGCTTATACCTGGTAAATAACCCATTAGTACATTACAGTAGTATTTCAGTGACTGGGGTAGAGCTTCAGTCACCCAAGCACAGATGTTGTGTGCATGACTTCAGCTGCCACTCCCAGGACATGAGGACCTCATGCAGGTCCTTCACTGTATCTGCCAACCACGCATGAATTTCTCTCTTTGGCTTTAGAAATCTTCTCTGTAATGGCTCTTCTCCCTCTAAGGTTGCTGCTGAAATAGCTGAAATGGTTTCTCTGATCAGAACACATCTATGTTGTGTCCTTATAGGTATATCTTCTCCGTGACTATGGACACATCCAAAAGAGTTGTGCTCCATAGAAGTATGGGTCTCCTTTTCAAAGGCAGAAACTGCTTAATGTCTGTGTTGTTCATCAAATTACTTTGTTCCTATTTTTTATGCTTGTTGAAATACACATTGCTGCTCTAATGCTGCTTCCCAACCCCTGTCTATGTGCACTTTGTCTTCTTTCCTTTTCTGTCTTTTCCAGCAGTTTCTTCTCCAGGTTTGTGTCTCTGAGTCTCATTCCACTCAGGACATGATTTCACAGACCCTCTGGAAGTGTTTAAGTTTGATTTAACAGAGACAACGCTATTGTTTATGTTTTTGCTGATACCTTTTAGGAGCTTTATTCTTCCAAATATAAGAATTTATATTAAGAAGTTAGCCTAGAAATAAGACCTTAGCCCTGTAACAATCATGTTCTTGTCAGCTATTCAACAAACCCAGTGTCACCTAACAAGCAATGTTAAAAAAATACTCCTCTGTTGTAAAAAATGAAAAACAAGAGCTTTCTTGGAAATTTGTATGATTTGTGATTTCTTACACCCAAAAAAGGAAAAAAAGTATTAGAAAGGCATTGCCTGAAATAAATTAATTGAATTAATAACAATTTTCCTGATGCTCTTTTGTGGGTATAACAATTAGCACAATAGCTCTTCATTGTCATCCTGTTCCTGTGTTTAAAAGTAAAGACATTTCTGAAGAGTCTGGTCCTCAGTGTGATACTCCTGGGCTGCATTTTTTCATTATTAAGGATATTTAGGCAACTCAGCATTAGGGCCCCAGTGCCTTAGAAAAGAGAGAAATGTTTAAAAATTTAAATCTGTCTTTGGTATTTACCTCAGATAATGGAATTTTTTCAGGTATTTCTTTCCTTGTAAGCACTGGGGCTCAAGCTTCCTATTTTTCCCCATCCCAAGCCAAAATTCTGGTAGCAATGACTCCTTTAACTGGGTTTTCAGTGGAATAAACACATAACACAATAAAACAACCAGTGACTTCATAATTTGGGGAATTACATTTAAAAGGGTTTTTTTCCCTTTGGGAACCTTTTACAAAAGATTCTGAAAACAAGTTGCAAAGGAGACTGTAACTTTCCTGATCATGAACACCGGTGTCATTTCTTTCCCTTCCCTTCTCTGCAGAAAGTACCCTTGTTTTGTGTCCAGTGTTCTTTGTCACAAGCTACCACTTAGGAGTTTGAGATTTCTCTTTTTTTTTTTTTTTTTTTACAGATAGGTTTTACAGATTAGCATCTTTAATCCTTGTAGCAAACATTGGATTCCAGAGAAAACCCCACCTATTTATGATTAATTCTCTGCAGTCTGGAATACTTGCTAATGTCTAACATATCTGTGGCAAAAGCCAAATGTCATTTCACAACAGAACCTCACCCTGGGCCACAAAGTAGTTCTTAGCTGAGATCGAGGCATGCAAGTGTGTAAACCCCAGGTCCACATCTGATTAAAGCAGATATATGGGAGGTGTGAACGGGACTGGCCAGATGCTGCACCATATGATAAACACCAAGGACCATGGCATCCTATAAAACTGGGCATTTATATGGTACAGCTGGCTATGCATAATCTTCTCCTAATTTATAAGGCTGGAGCATCTGGTTCATTGCTGTTGCTCTATCAGCTTTTCTGGAGGCCTGTTCTTGGATTTCTGGTAGCTGAATATTGTTCTTCTGAGTGCCGGTAGAATGGGAAGTTAAATCCATTTACAGTAGGAGATAAGCTCTTATTCTCTCTGGCAGATCAGATATGTTCAAGCAAGTCATGAAGGACAGAAGGGTTGGCCCTTGTGGAATGGGTTCCACTTCACAACAAAATCCACAACTGCAAACTCTAAAAGAATAATATCTAATTCTCATTGACAGGACACTCAGCCGTGACAGAGAGGCTCGGCCAGATGAGGCCATTGTGACAGGCTGTGGCCATCACTGCAGACATCCCTCAGCAATGTGGCAGGTGAGAGTTCACAGAATTCGTCTCAATTTCTGCTTTTGTTACACAGCTTGATCTTTCCCTTCCAGTGCCATGGCCCTAGAATTCAGCATTTCTCTCTTTCCTGAAACAGAAGCTGGTATTTGGCACTTGGTTAGAAAATACCTGCTGTGTAAGTGACTGAAAAAACAAGAGACGAGTGTTCTTGTTGCTGGGTCTTGAAAACTTTTTGCAAGAAGGAGCCAAGCCAACCATGTGAAAGCATCCTGAACTGAATGGTGTGCACATGCACAACCCCCTGTGCAGCTGTGTGCCAGCCTGGGCGGTTCTAGAGATGTGGACCCACAGCAGATGGTTTGCTTGTGCCCACGAGGAGAAAGAGAAATGAGGGCTAGAACTCACTCCTCCAGGTATTTCCAAACAGACATGTCAGCAGGAAAGTCCCAGTTATAGTTAAGAGAACTCTTTTTCCGTTCGACCCTTGTGGAGTTGTAAACAGCAGTGCAGCATGCAGTCTAAGGCACAATAAGTTGTTTTTTAAAGTTACAGCATTACCAAGTCGATCTAGAAGCTGTGAGTGCAGATCACCCAGCCTTTGGGGAGAAAAAAAATACAGCACCAGTCATTCTACCAAACCCTTCCCCAGTAAAATTACATGTCAGAACAGCACAGAGAGAAAATTTTCATTTCAAATGGAAAGGGAAAATATGCTTTTACAGAACATCATGGGGTTGGCAGTAATAAATCATGGTATTGTCAGAATGGAAGTGAGTTCCTGCAACTCTTGCACGGCTTTCTGTAAGCCTGTGTTGCTGCTGAGGAAGTGAAATCTGGTTAGCCCACAACTTAGCAAATCTGGTTAGCACACAACTGTGCAAGACTTCTTCAGATCTTTTATTGTTTTTCCCAGCATACATGCTGCACATTTTTCATAATTTTATCAAACTGAAAAAATTTCAGATTTCAAATGTCTTCATAGACCCGTAGCATGGCAGCTGCTATATTTCTAGCTAGGTCTGAATGCTTCAGGTACTCCTATGGCTCTGTCTCTTCTTTTCTCTCTCTCTCTCTTTTTTTTTTTTTTTTTTAATGTTTTCTATAAAACAGTTTTATCCTCTGCATCTGACAAAGTACAGTATCTGGAATTGTCAGAATCTGTTCTCTGATAAAGCTTTATCTTTGTGTAACAATGGCAACACGAGCTGCCCTAAGGAAATAAATGAATTTGAGAAAGAACCTCAATTACTACAGATACTGTTTTCAGGCTGTGATAACCCCACTGCTGAAATACAAGATAGACTATTTCCTAATTGTTTGCCTGGACAGTTTTTCTGGCCAGTGCAAGACAGGCAGCAGGATCTCACACTTGTCTTAGCACCAGGTATTGCACAGAGATTTAAAGGCTTGCTTCTCAAAAAAGTCTTACCTAAATAAAGAAGCTGTGGGATATGAGTGGGCAAAGCAACAGGAAGAATTGAGAAAGGAGCAAAAAGGGAAATGCGGTGAAAGAAATCTGGTTTTATGAACTAGATGTGTGGATATGGCTGGATGTCTGCAAACCTAGTTGTTCAAATATGTCATGTATTATAATCAGGTGGTGGAAATATTTATTATGCAACAACCTCTTTCATTCTGTTAAAGGCAAGAGTGACCAGCATTAACTTTATTAAACACAGCCTCTTCCCAAATGCCTACTGCCAGCATCCTGAAGCAGCTCTCAGCTCTGAGGCCTCCAGGGGAGGTGCTAGTGACAGACCATGAAAAATGCTTTGGATTTGGCTTCAGAGAACTCAATGTCTGTTACTTAAATGGAATTGATCCACCTTTGTGTACATGAATTAAGGGAAAAGTGGTAGCTGGGACCTTCATTTTTCCCAGGGCTTTCTTTGCCCTTTTGTGTCTGGGCCACTCTCACCTCCTCTCATTTAATCTGCAATTACAGAACATAGTCAAGGACTAAGATTCTCATTACTTACAGATGCACCCCTCCCTCCTGGAGCGGCTTAGTGAGTCACTACCCAGACCTTGCCCAAGCAATTTTTTCCCTTGTATGATTAAGGGCTAAAATAATTAGAAATCACAGGTAATGGTCAGCATTCAGTCACCATTTACTGTGAAATGGCTAAAATAGAGGTCACAGAATCACGGAATTCTTAGGTCTGAAAGGGACCTCTGGAAATCATTCAGTCCATCCCCCCTGCCCAGGCAGGGCTACCTAGAGTTGACACAAGAACATGTCCAGGTAGGTTAGAATGTCTCCACAGAGGAAAACTCCATGACCTCCCTGGGCAGCCTCTTTCAGTGCTCTGCCACCTTCAGTGGAAGGAAGCTTTCCCTCATGTTGAGGTGAAAGTTCTTGTGTTTTAGCCTATGGCCATTGCTCCTCATCCTGTCACTGGACACCACTGACATCCTCTTGGTGCCATCCTCTTGGCACCCACCTTTGAGATATTTACACGCATTAATGAGATCCCTTCTGTCTTCTCTCCTCTAGACTAACAGACTCAACTCCCTCAGATGCTTCTCACAAAAGAGATGCTCCCAGAGCCCTCATCATCTTTGTGGTTCCCCACTGGGCCCCCTCTGGTCACATATTGTATTTCTTGTACTGAGGAGCCCAGAAGTGGACACAGCACTCCCGATGTGGCCTCACTAGGGCTGAGTAGAGGGTCAGGACTATCTCCCTTGACCTGCTGGCCACACTCTTCCCAATGCACCCGAGGATACACTGGCCCTCCTGGCCACAAGGGCAGTGCCAGCTCATGGTCATCCACCACGACTCCCAGGTTCTTCTCTGCCAATCTGCTCTCCAGGGGGTCAGTCCCCAGCTGTGCTGGTACTTGGGGTTATTCCTCCCCATGTGCAGGACCCTACACTTGGCCTTGTTGAACCTCATTAAGTTTCTCTCCACCCAGTTTTCCAGCCTGTCAAGGTCCCACTGAATGACAGCACAGCCTTCTGGTTTATCAGCCACTCCCCACAGTTCGGTTTCCTCAGCAAACTTGCTGAGGGTCTCTTTCCTTTAACTGTCTTTCACTGAATGGAAGGGAGGATCTTTCCTGCTTTAGTTTACATTCATTCCTGGCTAATCACATACTGGTTTCACTGTGAGAAATATTATGTTGAGGGTCCTACGAAGACACTGTGAGCATGGAATTACTCCTGTATTGCACATTTCTTATTTTCTGTTGTAATCATTGTAGAAAACATAAAATATCTGAAACTTCTATTTTATAGATAGTATTTTAATTTCAAGACCTAAAATGCAAAACCCCTAGAAGCAATCTTAAGGATATTTCCACAAAGACTTTTTTCATGGTTTTATTTTTATATTACAAGTCTGTTACCTTTGAAAATGCAAATATATACCATCATAAATTGTAATACAGGACATACAAAAACTTCTTGACCTTCATGTGGCATAAAAGGATTGTGATCAAATAATCAAATAATTTAATGCAGCAAAGGTTAGTTTAAAAAGTATCCAGGTATGTATTCCAGACATAGAGAGTAGATGTTGATTTACAGCTGGACCTGTGATGGAAGGCACCTTCTGCCATTAGCCCTGCAATGGGGAAGAAAAAGAGAATTGCTGCTGGCATGTGCATTTAAGCTGGGTGGTATTAAAGTGAACTGACATTCAACACATGCTGTTCACCTGCATCTGTCCTGTCCCTCTGCAGGCTGTTTGAAGTCCAGCTCTAACCTGAGCTTCTAGCTCTTTACAGTACAGGGGAAGCAAGGAAAAAATGCAGGAAAGTCCCCTAGAAAGTGACTCCCTCCTTAGCCTAAACCCACTAACCAAAACTCAAGAGACACCAATGATATGTATCATATTATAAAGCAGAAGAAAGGAAAACTTCTATGGTTTCAGGGTGCAGAACTAAGAACAGAAGCCCAGGTTAAAACTGATGTTTTTCCAGTTTTCCTCTTTTACCCCAAATCTGAGCTTGCTGAGGCCAATTCCAATGAAGTCAAGTTTGGGTTAGGTCTTTGTACTCTCTGTGCTTTTGCACCTGCAAGGCAGGATTGATAGCAAATCTTTTGGCTAGGCATATGATATGTGACAATAGTCTAGTGATTGATGTAAGTAAAAACCCAAATTTTTCAGATCAGCTAATGGAGATAAGTCTTGCATTTTGGCCCATGGTAACTCATGACATTTGATAACTGGTTTGTTTTTAAAAACACTACACTGAAGAGTGTCCATGAAAGGGGGACAGGCTCATTTTAATTAATCCATCAGATCAATTCCTGAGCAGAAAAGGCTGGCAGAGCTTGCAGGAGAATTGCATGTTAATAATGTTGGAGGTCACTCATATTTCTAGTTAATTATTACTTGACAGAAAAGCATTTATGAAAGCCATGCTATGTATAACTATTTAACTATACTATGTACAACTGTTTAAAGAAAGGGAAGCAGCAGATATTTCTGAGGACAGTGCCAGCATGCAAATAATTATCTCCCCCATTCCTCTAATCATCTTGGCCTTATCATTCTTACCTGATGTGCACATGAGATTATGTAAGTATTCCAGCTAATATTGTCATGTGGGATGGCAGTTTCTATGACACACTTTTTTCTCTACTTTTGGAGAATATCTGCCTTTGGTGAGGAGATAGATCTTGACTTCCAGAATCATCTCCAGTTTCAGACAGTGACTTACCTGTCTCAGTGGTGCCAGCCCTGTCACTGCAGCACGGTACATTGCCTGCTGCTGTAGGCACTGCTGTGGCCCAGCATTGGCACGTACATTTTAGCCACGATGCAATAGCTGACCCCAGGCCTCAAATCTTCTATTTTAATAACCTTGTCTTTCCCTTCATACACCAGGACCCTGTGTTGCTTCATACAGAGTAGAGAAAGAAGAGCCAGTCAAGCACATTTCCCTAGCAAGTGTGTCTGTGAGTAAAGTTTGACGAGAACAGAGGATGCAGAACAGCACACGGACTTACACAATCTCAACAGCATTAATAACTTATGATTTTTAAAGAAAATTCCCCTCCCCCTGCAAATTCCTCTCCTGTCCCAATTTTTTAAACTAGGTCATAGATTATGAAGTATTAAAGTTGATCGAAAATAATACAGGGAGGAATTACAAATCAATTCAATCAAATTCAATTCCTGAAAAATAAGCCTACTTTGTTTTCAAACACTTGCACAGTCATTGCTGCTCCCACAATCCCAGAAGACTGTTTCAACAGCAAAACAAGTATGGTGTGCCCCTACTTTTCTGGCTATTCAATCGTAAAGGGTTCATATCTGAATATACTCTTACCTCATCTAGCAAGTTGTTAATTATGAAGACTTGAAACAGCAGATCATAATAATTTGTCATTGGTATTTTGCTGCCTCTCTTCCTTCTATAAGGAGAACGTGGAGCCTGGAGCTTTACTGTTATGGATTTGTTGCTATGAACCACAGTTACCACTGGAGGTCCTATCGTAGCTATGGAAAAAACCCAAAGCTATAAACACAATTATAGTTTATTAATAATATTTCCCAGAATGCAATTTGAATCCATTCAACAAATGCTCATGTTACCAACAATATATTATGCTGTATTTACTCCTCAAGCAACACTTTGTGAATTCCTACTTCTTGGTGTTTATTTGGTTTGGTTATTGTTATTTTGGAGGTGACATTTCCTGTGTTTATAAATCTATTTTGAGCCAAACTTTTTGAAACCCCTTAGAGCTGATGTTGCTATGTCAACATCAAGCTATGTCAACTGGTCAAGCAAAATTCCAAAATTGCCCTGATTTTCTTTTTCCCTCGTATTTGTGCTTTCTGCACAAAACATTCATTTAAAGCCATTTCAGCTCTGCCAAGGATGCAGTTTACGTCATAACTTTCAAATATTTTGCAATCAGCTTGGTTAAACACAGCTAAGGCTTGAAGCCAGTGCCTGCATACATGTGTGTGCAGCACCAGCAATGTGGGGACATGGGCAGCAGCTGCCACACGAATCTCTCCAGGAGGAGGAGGTGGCACAGGACAAGGTGTTCTGGTTTTGCTGCAATGTACTTCTGTATGTCAAAGCTTATGGTTTCCTCTGTGCAGGAGGCTCAAGGTGGTTTGCATTTTGGGGCTGTGAAGTGATCCACACTGACAATTTGATTTTGCATTGGCCAGTGAGGAAAAACTGGTTAATTCATGGTGAACTTACTGGTAGGTAGACTGCTACTGTTCAGTGTTTGGGCAGTCCTCCATTTCTAACATACTGTGGCACTGTAATGACAGTGCTAACCAAAAGCTTTGCACAAGTCCTTTCTATGTCCTTTCCTGCAGTCAGGATAACACCTAAATGTGAGAAGAATAGAGGCCACACACCACGCAGCTCTGTTCTCTCTTTTCCCCCCAAAGAAAAAATGCTTCCTTTTTTATTGTCTTCCAGCAGCTCCAAATATACCTGAAAATGATTTGTGTATTTCCATGCCCAGAGGAAGAGGTTGAATTAAAGGGATCTTTTGATCTCCTAATTACTGGTAAATGGCTATTTAGCCATAATCACTTGGCTTTCAAGTGTGTGGAGAATTACTCTGGCATAACACTTCACCTGAGAGCTACTGACTCACTTCTTTACATACAGCTTTGTGGCTAGAAAAGGATTACCCATGTTTGCAAGTTGTGAGCAGAAATGATGCTTTCCATGCCATGGAAGATCAAATTCCTTCTGGAGGGACACGTATGTTTGCACTTACTTTCTCTCCAAGGAGTGAATCTGCAGCTGAGGCTCCAGTCAGAATAGACACCAGCCAGGGCTGCTCTCACTCTGCTGTAGTAAGGCTCCTGGATGTCAGAGGTCTCATGTGTTAGGTCACAGACATGGCTTGAAATCCCCCAGCACTCATCTTTGTTTTGCCACGTGCTCTGCCCATACCTATGGAGAAAGAGGAGGAAGGATGTAAACTTCAGGGATCACTGCCTGTGTCCATGCAGATTCTCAGCCATCTGTTTTACTCTCGTGGCACTGACAAGCATCCTGCCATGGAAATTAACTGCCTTCAATTTGATAACAGGGAAGGTTGATTTCATGGGTGTTTGGGAGCTACAGGTTTCTGTCTTTTCTGAAAGAAATCTAAAGCAGAGACATGGGTCACCAGCCCTGTCGGAAGCCATCTCTTAGCTGCCCCATGGGAGACGTGGGCAAGCTTCGGCTTAGCCAGTGTGTGCTGGATTTCACCAAACTGTTTCTCAAGGGCAATAATGATTTCAGGCACTCACCAGTGTGCCAGGGATAGGAGCAGACCCTGGAGACCAGCCCCTAATGTTGCCTCAATCTTTGCATGCAAGGCACCCTGAGGCAGTGCTGTGGGCAAAAGTAGGCCACTGAAATACCTTTAATGTTCTATTACAGAATAACTTCACCTACCTAGACCTACTTGAGGCAGGTGACTGGACCCAGTGATTTTCAGAGGTCCCCTGCAAACTACATTTTGCTTCAAACCCCACTTCAATGAGGGTGCAGAGTGCAGAGCATAGTGCTGGAGGTGCTTACTCCTTGCCTGCCTCCTGCTGCTTGACTGCACCTTATGGGATTGGTAAGTGCAGAAACAACTGAGAGCTGGCAGTCAAGGAGGATGTGGCTGTTCCCCAGGAATGGGGACATCCTGTCACCTGAGAAATCATTTTAGCCCCAGCAGGGCTAAGCCCCAGCACAGTGGGAGGCCCCAGTACTTACACTTTATACTGCACAAAGTAGAGCGCATCTCTCGCCTCTCTGGCCCACCCAGGCTGCCAACGCAAAGTGGTGTTGAAGTTGAACGAATGGAACTCTACCTTCTGTGGCTTAATCGAATCTTGCAGGTCTTGGTTTTCCAAAACTAGAAGCGCTGCAAATAAAAAAGGAATGATAACATAATGTGTTTGTCACAGGCACACTCCTCCATATTGGAATCAGAGGGTATTGCTACAGACCATTTCGTTTCATGACTAGCAGACCACAGGGAAATTAAATCTCCTGGATCTCACATTCAAAACTTTCCAAGTCACAAAGTCAAGCAGTTACAGAAGAAACACATTTAGAACTATGAAAGGAATACTTTTATGTGGTCTGAGTGTTTGAGGGGGAATTTTTTTCTGTTTGTTCTAGGTTTTTTTTTCGTTGTTATTTTGTTTTTATTTTTCTTTTTTTTTCTTTTTTTTGGTTTATTGGTATATTTTTCCTTAGTGAGTTTGTTGCTGTGAAAGATGCCTCATGCACATCCCAGGAAACAAACCCTTCAGATGTGTTCACAGAGTCTGCAGTGAGCATCCCCATCAATACTTAAAAGTTAAATACTCTTTCCCTCTTTACTCCACAACTCAGCTTTAACCTGAAGAGATTATAGCTCTTTTAACTGTTGCCACAGTCATGTTTACCAGCTCCTGCCTAATAAACAACCACCTGAAATTCACTTCTTTTCCTGTCTGTACCACTGGAAAAGCTGTCTGACAGTTTTCAAGATCATCTCTTTTCAAACTGCTGTATTACTTATAACAGATTCAGTTAACAACCTCTCTGAATCATTCAAACCCTAGTATTTTTGTGCGTTTTGCAACCCAGATGACAGCAGCTTTTACCCTGGCTGTAAAAGAATCAGGTAAGACTTGTACTGGCTGCTGAAACTGGTAATACAGCCATGAAAAAATCTAATGAGCAACACATTCATTTTATCTGCATTTCAGAACCTGGAAAGATAAAATAACAAACTAATTTGAAAGTGACTAGCTTTTGAAACCCACCAAAGGATACAGAGATTTCTTGACTCATCCAAAAATTCAATAACAAGCACTGTCCTCCCACCCCCCTTCCCTTCCCATACAGGAAAAGAGCAAAAAGCCCTTACTTACAAGCTGTCTCATCCTGAAGCAGATGCATCAGTAAGCAGAGGAAGGAAAGCATGATCCTCCTCATTCTTAGGAGAGCAGCTCCATGACTGAAAAGCATCTCTCTTCCTCTTGGGCATGTCCTATGAGGAAGTAATTGCTAAGCACTCCAGAGTTCCCCTTATTTTCAGTGGTTTCCAAATTCCCCAGTTTGGCTTTGGTTTAATTTAGCTGCAAAACATATGAGTAGCTCTAAATTAAACATAAGCAATTGTTCTTTCTTGGCAGCTGTGGTCATGCAGAGTTTGGAACTAATTATGAACCAAGGCATTATGAAAAAGGTCCTTTTTTAAAGACACTAATTCCCAGATGATGTCTGCCAATATTGCTTTACCCCATAAATTTGTCACAGAAGCTTTCTTGCTTGTCATGCTAAGATTTTTAATATCTATTTATTTGTTTGTTTATTTGTTTGTTTGTTTATTTTCAGCTCACTAGTTGCTCAGAGCTGAAGAACACAAGAAATTTTGCTCCAAAGATATAGAAGACCTACCCGTGGGATGTGCTTTGGGTTTGATGGACTGCTTCTGGGCCAAAGGCAAGAGATGAAGTGTGCAGGTGTGCTGGTGGCAGGACGTCATCTAGGGGGCTGTCACTGGAGGAATGAGGGGCTGTGAAATCACGCCTGGCTGTTGGGCAGCACGTTCGTCCCCTGCTGGCTGCGGGAGAGATGCTAGGATGCTTGGAAAGTTGCAGGACTGACAGCCTCCAGACTGGAATTAGGAAGGTAAGCCCAGCCCATAGGGCAAAGTGCCACTCTGGGTTGGACTTTCAGACTGCTCGGAATCGTATGCCTCAACTGGTACAGGTGTGCTGCAACACTGCCTGCACAAATATTGGCATTTGTCAGTGTTATCCTCTGGATCCTGCCTGCCCAATATGTCCATCCCTGCAAGCTTGACCCCTGAGCTGGGGATGCTGGGGCTCTCTGGTGAAAAAAAAATCACTTTGTGCTTGCAAATACTTTAATACCACATGCACGTCTGCCTGGTGGGAGATGAGCTTTGTGCTCCTGGAATGTGTGGAAAGCTCAGACAATTTGGTTGCTGGTGGTGAATGTGGTGCTACTGCCTAGCCTTGCCCCTTACTCTTCCCTCTCCAAAAGCTCCCCGATGCTGACACCCACTGGTACTTCACTGCTCATGCACTGGTGCAACTAAGCAAAAGTCAGGATATTTTCTCTTTTTGCAAACTCATGATGATAAGCAAAAGGAGAAAAATGCTAATTTTATAAGACTTTGCGCAGCCCTGTGTAACAGCTTCCACAAAAAGAGTAATGGATGTGAAGTCTACCTGTCTACAAACAAATCATTGTCGTGAAATCATATTTACTTTGGGAAAATGTGGAAACAGAAGACTTGTCAGGTCAAAAAAAGTGCAAGTTCTGGTTTAAATGAACTTATTTAAAGGCCACCAGTTATATTGAACAAACTGAACAACATTTAGTCAAGAAGCTGATTTTGGTCAGATAGATGGGCACAGGGTCTCAGTTCAGCTGACCACCTATACCTCATTATACTAGCACCAAACCTGTCCCATATATAGTAAGATGCTAACTGTGTAGCTTTGAATAATGAATTAGTCAAACTAATTAAGGGAATTAAAGAACTGATAAAAAATGAAGGAAAAATACCCCACCAAAATGAAGGCAGAAGTCAGAAAGTCTATCTCTGGCTGCAGATTTTTTACCTATCCTATTTTTATCTATCCTATTTCCATTGGAAATGAATAGATAAAAAAACTTTAAATAGTTTATTTACTTTAAGTAGTTCCCCACGCCAAATTCAATTAGTATTTCATCATGTTATATGAGCTCAAGTACAGGAACAGGGAATTTTTACAAACCAATCACTAGACTGAAAAGTCATCAGTGTTTAGTCACAGGTCATGTATTTGTTTACCTGAATTGTACACACCGTCCCATATCCCAAGAAGCAGCCCATTGCCAGGAGCTGAAGTGTGGACCTTCGTCAAAGTTCCTTTGATGGTGGTTCCTCCTAGGAAAGCAGAGCTGAGGACCAGCCTGCTGGCGCCAGTGGGTTTTGCTCGGAAAAGGCTGCTGTGCGATGTGGTGAGACATGGCAAGAAATGCCTGTCACCTGGGTGTTGGAAAATACCCAGGGTTTCCTGTGCACTGCACTGTGATAGTGTTTTATCTGCAGCTGGGCTCGGCATTCTGCAGTAATCGGTAACCCTCCACGTAATTTCTGCTGTCATTGAAACAGCCGCCGTTGCAATAGCAGGCTATTAGCACCTGTGCTACTCACTGGCCTCAGTCAGGCTGCTTCGGTGCTTTGTGTGATAAAAATCACCGCAGTGTGAAGGACCAGCTGCACACACACATACACACACACACAGACATGTACATACATGTATGTCTGGAGTCTCACAGGATATGCATATAGTGCACATTCAGTGTATATAGAGCACATTTCAAAATGTAAACTATTGAGGAACACAGGACGATGCACACTGCAATGCTATTTAAAATACGAGAACTTTTATAAACAATATTAAGGATACTCTAAACAGTATGTTATGAAGAAATAGAAAGTCAAAATGCATTACTTAGCCCAGCAGAATCCACGTAAGTAGTTATGCTACTAGCTCATCCTAGCTTACACTGCAGCATCTTTCTTATCCAAACCATTGTAAAACTGCAGAACTGATATTTTTGTGAACCAACACAGAAGACCATGTGTATGAGATTTTTTTCCATTGCTGGAATAGAAACCTATCTGAATGCTGGGTAAACAGCTTTCTTTCTCTTGAGGATGGATTATTGCTACCCAGAGGTAAAAGTCAAGTCTTGAGGATGGACTATTACTACCCAGAGGTAAAAGTCAAGTACATTTTTGCTGAAAGCTGCTTGACTAATTTCTTTTGAAAGGACCACTTCCTTGTGGTCCTTTTTTTTTTCTTTCACCCTTGAAAGAGTTGTTTCCCATACATAAGAGGAGAAAATGTAAGCCTGAAACTGCTACTGTAGCATGACTTTTAGCTTTTCAGATGCAACTGTGATATTTGCAGTGGGTTTGAGGGTGGGTTTTGTTTACATGCCTGGATGAGGTTGCAGGAGGATGAAGAAAGCATACCCAAAGCATACAGGGAATACTGCCAGTAACTGCCAGAGGCAAGGCAATTCTCTCTCATGTGCGGTATTTCACACAAAAGTAAAAAGAAGTAACTCTTTACTCTAGACCTAAAGAGTAACTCTAGACCTAAAGACTATTTGCAATTGGAGGCACAGTTTTCAGTCTTTTCTGAAAACAGCCAGTGTGGACTCAGAGGAAAACTTCTCTTGGGAGGGGACTCTGGAGGTCATCTCATCCAGCCTCAGCACAGGGATAGTGACAATTTTATCCCACAGTTAATCACCTTTAATGTGAATTTCCTCCTGTGTACCCTAGTGGGATTCCTCTGCTGCAATTTATGACAGAAGTTTTTTGTGGTTTTACTGGGAGCTTCAGACAAAAATCTGCCATTTCTGCAAATGCTACAGTTGGCTATAGTTGGCAATTAGATCCCTCCAGAGTGCCACCTCTCCTGGCTGAAGGGATCCAGCTTCCTCAGCTTCTTCTGGTGCATTGTGCAGCAGGACAGCCCTTCACCAGCTCAGTGGGGATTGGGAATGTGAATCACTGTGCTACAAACAAAAATTAAAACGAAAGCAAAGAAAACCCCTACAGTCAGGCAGGAGGGACTTTTTGGATTTTTCTTCCCTGCTCTGTAGGGAAGACACATTGCATCACACGAGTTCTTACAGAGAAGTTTCTGAGGAAGCAATGCAGACTTTCACTGCACAGTGTGTGCCTTCCCTGCTTCCTGCACACAAACTTCATCTCTCACTGTTAAAGAGCTTGGGTCAACATTTTAAAGATTGCAGTTAGAAATTCCAATGCTGTAGCTGCATGTACATAGAGAGACTTTTGACCATATTAAAGATGAAGATCTGCTGAAGGCTCAAAAGTAGCAAGTCATCATTTGCACAAGCAGTATTTATTTAACAATGTGCAACACACGGAATTGACCGGGTGTGGCAAGCACATTCTTCTCTCTCTCTCAGGAAATTTTTGTAGAGTAGCAGAGAGGGAAGAAAAAGAAAACCATTTCTATTTCTGTCCCTTGTTTTTCCATGTGGAATGCATTAGAGAATTGTTTACCTGAGGTGATTAGTTGATTAGATACTGCTGAGGATTGTTTGGCTCTGATGGCCAATTGTATCTACCTGTGTCTGGACTCTCTCAGGGGAGGGAGTCATGAGTGAAGTTAGAGTTAGTAGTTAGATATAGTAGTTAGAAGTTAAGATGTAGTTTTAGTATCTCCTCTTTAAATAGTATATTAATGTATTGTAATACAGTTGTAATAAAGAAATCATTCAGCCTTCTGAATTACAGTCAGACCTCATCTCTTCCCATCTCGAATTCACCTGCATTTCTCCGCAACAACCGGGAAGTTAGTAACCAACGCTAACATTCATTAGGAACTGAAATTAATACCAAACCCCAAAATAGCTCCAAGTCTTTCATTTAAATGACAAGTTCCCTTAAAATTGTACATTTTTCTCACTTGAAAAGCCATGGAATTTTATTTTTTCCTACCACTAAGGAGTGCCGTAGCTTGTTTAAGCACATTAAGACACACTTTTTAGGTTATATATCCCTCACCAAATCATCTGCAGACAAAAAACTACCAACTTGGAGACATGTGAAATTAATATTCCAGAATTTGTTGGTTTTCCTTAGGTAATCATCACAGCATAGTAAAGGTGCCAAGTGCTCACTCAGCCAACAGAACCCACAGATAAAACTGGAGAAGTACATCACAAACATTGCTCTTGGTCCACCTACTAAAGTAAAGAAAGGCTCAATTCTGGTAGTGCCAATGCTCTCTGACATACTGCCACCAGAGGCAGCTGAGGCAACTCCTGATATATTGGTAGGATATGACCCACACACTGATTTTTTTTTTTTTTTTTTGGTAGGGAGTGGTTGGAAGCCTCTGCATCTAATCACCAAGTCCAGACCACAGTGGGCTGAGTCAGCCCACGGCACAAGAAGGGCAAGGGGTTGGCAGGCCTGCACTTGGGAAAAGACACACAGAACTGGGATGCCTGCCTTCACATTTGTCATCAAAAATTGGGCTGCAGAAGGAGCAAACACTTCTGGTAGCTACTTTGGACAACAAAACCTGGAAAGATGCAAGTTCCAGGGGTTTCCCTGGCCAAGGGAAAAAAGAAATAGAAGGAAGAAAAAAGAGAATCTGCCTTTCACTCATCTCTTCTACAAGGAGAAATTTGCAAGCATCACACTTTCTAGCCTGTGGCTCAGTTCTGTGATTGTCTTTTGAATTCTCAGTATCATTTTCCATCATCCAAGAAATGCAAACTCTAGAGCAAGAAGTCCATTCTTACAATGATCTTTGCCACCACCGTCTCCAAATACCTACTGTATTTGTATCCACACCGTTTTACAAGTCTTTTTTGTTTTCCTCAATAAATACAATGTTGAAGATCTTGTGTGGATAGTCGCTGAGCATTCAGGAATTGGAGTTCTGAGCTTTTCAGGACAGGACCCTTCACACTTAACTGGTTTTCACACTTCTCAGAGGTGTTAGTTTCGAGTCTACTGCAACATGACTGTTAAACCAATAAGATCACTCTGTGATTCTTAAAAACAAAAAAGCTTTGTTCCATATTCATCTTAAATGAAGTTTGGTGTATCTCAAATAAAATTGCTAGTTTTGCAGCACACCCTGAAGCAATTGACAAATTCTTTTTAATTTACCATCCAAATTCACAGTACTTTATTGCAATTTCTACTCAGATTTGGGGTGTGAGTACGAATTAGTACTGTATTAAAAGCTGATACAAGGCCAGACTGATATTTAAGATGAAGCCACATGGAAGAAGGGACTGAGAAGTGGCATAGATGCTCTCTACCTCCTTGCTACCACTGCCCTCTAGCCATTCAGGCAAGCTTTTGCAGCCCTTCCTTCCGTGTTATAATTTATCTCACACTTGATCACATTTCCAGCAGGTTAGCACAGGCCTGAACTCTATCAAACCTGGTAGCAGAACGAACACAACAATACATACAGTTCCTGTCTTCTGGAATGGAACTGCACAAGCCCTCCACCCTTCCTGCTACTAACTGAGCTGCTATAAACTTGCTAAATGTGCCACAAAACAGTCATGCCCAGAAAGAAGACAAAGTGAATTTATTTTGTTCTTTTCACTCTGTATTTTCAGTCTGAAAGGATGGTATTTACTCTCTTTGAAAGGGCATTTTTGAAGGGACGTTAAGTTTTTGAGTTTGTTATTCAAGTGATGTTGGCACAGAAAAAAAAGCTGTATCAGAATCAGTACTCTTACTGCTGTACTGTGCACATTGCAAGGATTTGACAACTGCAGGATTAATTTTGCAGGACGTAGAGCAAGCTGGCAGGCAGAACCTCTTCGTTTGCCTGCTTATTGTTTGCTCTGCTTGCAATGTTTTTCCTCTTTCAAGCTGTGGCTGGAGAGCAGAAATTAAAACATCACACAAATAAGACTTCTGTGATCTTTAAACTTCTAATGAACAGTAGTAAGTTCCAAGGAAGGCCAGCTTTCCTCGCTCTGTAGCAGTGAATCCATTCAAATGGTTTGACCATTTAATCCTTGTCCATAATTTTAAAAGAGAACATAAGGGAGCAGCCCCAGGCTGAAGCAATAAGACTGGACTTCAGGCTGCATCAACAGCATCAAAGGGCAGAAGAGAAGCTGAAACACCGAGGATGACGATGGTCAGTAGGATCCAGGAGCTGGCTGCACACATCCACAGACACAGATGGGCCACACACATCTCCCCCAAACAGTGTTTTGATTCTCAGTAAAGCTCAAGCATACACCATGGAAGTAACATGAACTGAGAGAGCTTCAAAAGCACATTTAGTCTTCAGAACAAAAGCTAACAGTCATAAAGAGGCAAGGACACATATTTTTCTTCTTAGATTTTTTTTATTTACATAAAAAAACATTTAAACTGTACAGTATTTACAGGAATTTCATTACAGATTTCAGTCCAAAGATGGCATCCATTTAGAGAAAGAGTATTAATAAACAAGAACTTTGTAGTTAAAGGACTGAATTATAAAAAAAAAAACACACTAAAGGAACCTACACAGGTCACTTTTTCCTGAGATAAAAGGTGCTTTGTATTTGGTTTGTCATTTTGGTTGTGTGTTTTTGCTTTTTGGGTTTTTGGTTTTTTTAAGACGCGCTGAAACTATTAATTTGAGCCAAGTACAACATCTCTTATTTATTAATACTCAACTGTTTACATGGAATGACCTCAGAGCAACTGGTTATTCCTAACCCTGAGAAAAACAGGTTTTCTCATGCAAGTTTCTTTTTCTGCAATCTTCTATGACGGATTAAAAAAAAAAAAAAAAAAAAAAAGCGAGTCTGTTCCAGGCAACAGTCTTGTTTCCACAAATATCAGTGGATTTGACAATTTTTTTTTAAACTACATTATTGACTTATGTGGAAAACCACACAAAAGTAGATTTTATGTTTTTGTGCCATCACACAGTACTGCCACGATACTTCATTGTTAACTGCAGATCTAATAATAAAAATTACAATGTCCACTTGAGAACAAGAACCAAAGAAGTTCTTAGAAATGTTGGCAAGTATGAGGCCAAGTTTTGTGAAGTTCTCTTTCACAGGATATAATGTTTTGGAGTCTTATCTCATCACCCAAATCATCTTGAAGCGAGAGGAAGGGAGGACTGCTAAGCAGCCAGGACAAGAGTAAAAATCAGCTGAAAAGGTTTGAAGTGGCAAAACCTTGTAAGTGTGTCATACTGGATAGCTGATAGGCCTATAAAAGGCATGAATATTGAATTATTTTCAATGTATAAATGTTAGGCACTTCCATATTCTGGATCAAGGTGCTATGTATGAATATTCAAAAGCTCAAGCAAACTACTTCATCACAAGAATATTAATCAATTAAACTAACTCAATTAGGTGAAAATGTAGAGATAAATACTACCTGACAGGTTGCCAACCACATTGCTCAGATATTTGGTATTACAGAACTGCAAAAGCAAGGCTAACTAGCTGTAGCTGGAAAGGCATTTTCATTCCCATCCTAAGAAATCCTCCAAGTTTAACTTAAATCCTTCTCTGACATTTATAAAATCCTGAGGTATTTATTGCAATTCATATTCATCAACAAACCTCCAAACTCAGAAAGAAATTACATCAACTCCCATCTCTGCACAAGACACAGCTTCTCATCTACTTTGTAGACAGCCTGCTAGGAGCTTCAGTGATGAACCACATCACTACCTGGAAAGCCAGTTTAGTTGAAGTTTCAAGTGCAATTAATGCTGGTTTTCAAAAGCCTTCTCATAACACCAAGAGTGTTATTCTCTGCACCTCTGCCATGGGAAGACCTACACACTACTGCATCCTAAGCAGTAAGTCACTAAGCACTGCCTTCTAGGAACTCAACCCAGAACATGACATTGAAAAAGTTGCTAGGGTGTCTCATTATGTTTGAATATAATGCAGAAACAAATTACAGCCAGCTAACAATTACTAACTGGGCTTTCCATGACATCGTAACTACAGAATTCACCTGCTTGATTTGGCTTTTTTTGGGTTTTTCAAAACCCTGGTATCTGTTACCTTTCTGTGAGTAGTGATGGGAAAAATAGCTATTGTCTTTAAATCTTTTGTACCATTGTGGTCACTATCCGATATATACAAGAACAGAAGCACTCCTGAAACTGCTGTATAAATTAACTTCACCTTAAGAATACTCATGTCACTGAGAAATGTAAGGACAGAAGTACTATGACACTGGTTTTCCTTTAAAACCATCTCCTGTAACAGGCTAACAATTCTGATAATCCTATAGAAATGTCTTTTAAAACAAATCCACGATTTTGTGTAAATGGACCAACTTGTACCCGTAAAGTGTTCTTTTTTCCCTGAACTAAACTTCATTAATAATTGCTACAAACATTTCCTACAAATAGAAAATACCTATCAAATCTTGAGTAAAGGGAAATAAATGGATTGTATGGATTTCAATATGAAAAAAAAATATAAAAATACAAAATTCTTATTCCTCAGTTTTCAAAACTACAGTTCTATGATACAAAATTCAGAAGGCTGTCAGATGACAATAAAACTTATGAAGTACAACTTAATCACACTATTTTTCTATTGTCTTGACACATATTTTTAGAGAGTGATTTTACGTCGTTCCTGAGTTATGCTATTAAAATGGGGGAAATGGCAGCGATTTTCATCCTGCTAGAAAACGTGCTTGGAAGAAAATCTATTAATTTCTATTTAGAGAACATATTGCTCAAAAAATTAGGATAAAAGTGTCCCAGAAGAAACCAGGCTTTTGAAATTTGAGGACATTTTCTAAAGAATTTGTGCAACCACCCCTTAGACTTTTTTTTTCAGTGATGATCAGTCAGCTTGCTAATATATTCTGCTAGAATGTGACATGGTTACTCACACCACTAGGTGATCCAAATGGGTGCTGCTGTACTGAAGTTAACAGCCAAGACTATAAATAACTAGTACTTTCACAGAATTGTTAAGGTTGGAAGGAACCTCTGGAAATCATCCAGTCCGACTTCCTGGCAAGGCAGGGTCACCTAGATCAGGCGGCACAGCAATGAGTTCAAGTGTGTTTTGAATGTTTTCAGAGAGGGAGACTCCATGATCTCCTTGGGCAGCCTGTTCAGTGCTCTGCCACCCACCCTCAATGCAAAGAAGTTCTTCCTCATGTTGAGGTGAACTTCTTGTGTTCTTAGTTTATGGCCATTACTTCTTACTTCTTTGACATGGAATCAAATTCTTAAGATATACAGGGAGAGCATATAGACACAATCTTATTTAAAAGAAATAAGAGCATTTAATTTAATATAAAAATACTCTTCAAAAGAAAAAGATAAGCAAGAGGATACCTCCAACAATGGTAAAAACTCTCCAACACTTCTTGCACATGTCTATCATAATCAAGTGAAGGATTTCTTAAGCATTGTGTTCATTGAACTAATTTTGAACAAGATTTGAAGCAGAAGTGAATAATGGTACAGCTGCTGTTTTATACTTGATGGTATGTTTTCTATAGAGTATTGTTAAAAAACACAGCACTATTTCAAATAGGAAATAATGAGTTATATCATATATAAAAACATTTTAAAAAGTGGTTATTATGAAATTTCCCCACACTTTTTATGCCATTTTCAGGTACTATTTTCAATTGTTTACTGATCAGAACAAGTACAGCTTGTAGATGTTCACAGTTTAACCCAGACTTTCCATAACCTTCAGTAATGCTGTTCTTTCTCAGTTGTGGTTAAGCACTTCAGTTATCCTGGCTACTCAGTTGGCCTGTAAGCATTCACAGGCTGTTCTTCACCAACATCTATCATCAACATATCTAAGGGAACGTGAGGCTTGTCATAGCCAGAAAACTTGAAGCAGCTGCTCGGAGTGACTGTTTGCTGTGTTTCTGCGGTAGAAATCTCTGACCCTGAAGACTTATTGCATGTATCCATTTGGCTACTGTTAGAAATGAAGTAACTCTCTTTTACTTCGCTATTTTGTACATCAGCATCAAAAGAGACCTCCTCTGTGTTTTCCTGAATAGGCACCTCCCTAACTTTGGCTGGTGCCTCTGGGGAAGGGGCAGAAGATTCTCCGTCACAGGAATTCACAGGACTAACAGTTTGTACTTCTGGCTCTATTTCCAGCAAGGTTACTTCACCATTCACTGGCAAATCCGAGTGGCCTGATATTACAGATATATACTTCCCCTCTGATCTTGGTCCCATTAAGGCGCCCGTGTTCAGGTTCCTCATCACACTGACCTTAAATGGGAAAAAAACAAACAAACCAACTTTGAGTTTAAAAGTTGGAAAAATATGTAAGTTGATAATAACAAATTTAACATCATACATTATAACCGACTCCAAAACAAAACAGCAAAATTAAAATCTGGCACAGTCACCGGCCTATGTCCATGAGTTTAACTGTTCCAGTAACACTTGTATGCAAGATCTCAAAATGCTTTCTTTGGGCAAGCATATTTGCAAGGATCAAATCCATCTCATGTCACCCACAATATTGTGAAGTTTCCAATGTGGAGGAAAACGGCAAAAGAAGACGATGTAATAGTCTTCAGCTGGGGAAACCTTTCATACTCTATAACTAATGAGTGTAACTTAAGAGTGCCTGTGATAATTTCTGGCACCTGCCTCAACCAGGAGGGAAGTGAACAACACACCCAGTAACTGCTTCTGTGCTGAAATTGCTCAGCTTACTTCACCGAGCCACTAAGCAGTCCCTCAAGTTTGCTGCAACAAACTTTCATGTTTCACTTTGAAATCCCTCCACAGGTTGATGATATGAATTCTTTCAATGGCCAGGCCCCAGCTTGTTTTAACCAATTACAATATGCCTTCAGGCTGCTTAGATTCTTTAGACTTTTTTTTTTAAATGCCTTTCAAGAGTACATAGAAATGAAAAACAAAGTAAGCAAATTTTCAGCTATTTGATGGTGTTCCCTAAAGATAACAGAATGCCTAGGGAGAAAGAGTTAATAATGTCCTTTCACAATTTTTGTAATTCACTATGTATGTGTATCACACAATATCAAGTTGTGTGATCTATAACAATATTATAGATCCATGAATTTCTTAATAAAATAGATAATCATTGTTTTTTCAGATACTTTGTAAAAAAATAATCTGCCTGAAAATTCAGATGGAGGCAAATTTGGAAGAAAGAGATGTACACAGGAGAAGGAAAGACAAAGTAAAATAACATGAAGAAAAATTACAAATAGACACAAAGAACCTCCCAGTCTGTACTAGTGTAAGAACTGAGAGGGCCATCAAAACCAGATGATCCAATCTGACTCTGCTTTTCAAGAATCTTCTCTGATTAAAAGGTTGTGAGACTGTAGCTTTACATTCATGCCTTCAGAGTGCGCTGACTTCATTAGAAACTGCTTTCATCTCTCACTTCAGTCTGATTATCTTACCCCTCAGTAGCCCTGATACCTGTTGATGCTACTCCGTGGCTAAGGCTGGATCAATAAAAGCATTACAATTTAGGAAAACCAACCAGCCAAACAACATCACCACAAGTTAAGCAAACACTCCCTGAAGAGCAGTTACTGGTTGTCTAAGTTAGTTTTACAAACAGCTGTGTGAACACCACTAAGGTGAGGCAATCCTCCGGGGAATCAAGGGTTGCCGCTGAAAAGTGCATTCAGGTGGCTCCTGACACACTACAGCTAGCTGCCACTCAACCATCAGGGGCTCTAGATCTTCATTTTCTGTTCTGGAACCAGAATACTACATAAAGAATATTCAGAGTTATTTCCATGAGCATTCATGGAAACCACTCATTCGTAAGAAGCAGATGTTTAAAAGTTAGTTGCAAGTAACAGATTACAATCAATAATGGGTAGATACTGAAAATGTTAAGAACACCTTAAAGGATTAATGTACTTTTTGAGAATCTCTTTATACAGGTATATTGGATATATAGCCAAAATATTGGGTACTTATGCTATACAACACTGATCTTGAAGGGACCAGCATCTATAGTTTTTTGGGGTGGGGGTTAGCAAACATCTAACTCCAATAATCACACAGCACGTGACAAGAGAAGGTAATTCTCTGTGTAAGGTGGAATACTTGAGGAATGTGAATTACAACAAAGTATTACAGAAACCATGGTCAAAAGCTGCATTTTCAGCTTTCTATCTCTCTCCATACCAGTACACCCTAAACTCAAGTTCAAAACAAAACCCAGTGACTTCTTGTTTCTGTCCTTTTAGGATTTTCACACAGCTCTAAAAAAATCACAGTCCTAAAATGTATTAAGGGATCACCTTGTATTCTACACAGGTCCAGCATTTCACAGTGAGTGCTGGCAATACTTCGAGACTTCAGGGATAAACTGCATATTCTCTGTACAACTACATCCAAGACTTCTCAAAAAAGGAAACCCATTTTTCTCTTGACAAGTTTCTGACCAAGGCAAGATGGTGCAAAGACACTCCTATTCCCATTCATGAAAGAAGGAAGCGATCAGAAGAAAAAACTCCCGTGTGTTTCCCGGTATCAAAGGTTTTTTAAAAGTCACTGAGTCATGACTACAAGACAATTTAGCAACTCATGCAGCTGTTTCTAGCTTCAAAGATAAGAATCAGTTTATTACAGTAACTGAATGCTTATTACAAAAGATCTTAAGTAATAAAAGGCAATTAAGATACAGTTGCTATTTGAAGAAAAGTATTTACTATAGGTAAGTTAATATTTTTCTTTTATTCACATTACCTAGCAAACTGACAGCCAGTGATGGGTATCAGCAGTATTTCCTGGCATGTGCAGGTACCCATGTAACTTCCTGTCTCCAAAGACCTGAGCTTTCAGGTCTTTCACTGTCTCAACACACTAGTGAGACACACTGCTGAAAGTCAGGCTCAAGGACACAGATAAATAACATATCCCAAGTAATCCGTAACAGTTAAGGTAATTACCAATTCTTCTTAACTTCCTTTTCCAATGATGTGTCCACCTATGAATTCCAAGTAATTTTCAGGTGTACATTTCATGAAGGAGAGTTTGGGAACTCCATTTCAAATCTTATTAGAATGATGGCAAAAATCTTTGTGGTCTTTGCATGGTTCCACAAAATATTAATGCTATGTAAATTTATAAAGAGAAGACTATGTGACTGCCCCCTATAGACGCTCACAGGGAAAAAAAAAGTTTTCACAAAAGCAATGAAGCAGCTTTTCTCTTGTAAGATGACAATTATTTGTGGCAAGTGTCAGTCAATATTTACAGGAACAATTCTCCACATCAAAAATATATGTTGTATAACCAAGAAAAACCAGAGCTGTAAAGAAAATTCCCAAGTGTTTTCTGAATATCCTTAAGTGTTCTACAAAGAGCTGTCAGAACCAGAAAAAGCACGAGCAGAAAAGTAGGCTTAAGTAAGACTCAACTTTCACTTTTCTCTTGAGAGTAAATGTTTTCTACTCCCAAAAATATTTGCCACCATTCAAAGATAAAAGAACTGAAGAAAAAGACAGGAAGTTAAAGCAGAGAGAGAGATGCCCACAGGACATCAAAAAATTATGGTCAGGTTCCTTTAAAAGTGGGTAAGCCCTTATCACAAATCTTAGAACAAAAATCTAGTACAGGAATAGCCACAGGACAAATTGCAGTGACTGAAGACAATGGGCAGAAAGAGCCTCCTGCAATACTTCTTGTGAGATAAATGAAAGGGAGTTTTAACTACAGCTGAACTGTTGAAACATTAGATTCCTTTGATCCTAAGACTAACATGACATCTTGTAAAGGAATCTGTCCCATTTCACATATGCATATTCCTGGTAGGATCCTACTATTTATAATGATGTTTAAACATTTAAACAAACATGCTTTCTGATGAAGACAATCATTCATTGCCTATATTGAATGACAGCTGCACTGTGGAAGTAGGACCAAGACATGAATAATATGTAATTCTTGGGAGTCACAAACAGCACAGAAAAGACAGCATAAAAGCTCTGGAGCTCTAATTGGCAATGGATTTTTTTTCCTTTCTCTGAGTATATAAGACCCACAAAGGTAGCTGCTTAATGGATACTCTTTCTTATTTTCCCTTCTGTTGGAAAATTCCAAGTTGCTGGAAGTCACTTAAATGATGTTTTAGCATTTTCTTAAAGGTGCTAGGAAGGAGATCACAGAAAATTAGCAGTCCTAAGGTAGGAAATTTTGCCCAGCCTTTTAACAGATAGAAAAACTCCCTAGATGTTTCATTTTCAGAGAAGCTCAGGTAAGGCACAATGATCATAACCTGTACAGAAAGAAATGCCTAGTACATATTCAAAGGTCAGTGACAGGCTCCAAGTGCCATTAAGTCTACAGAGAAATGTCATATAATTAAACTTATCATTCATAATAATTAAATTGTTTGTTCATTACTTTAAATGATTAACCATAAAATAATTATGCTTCAGTTATTAACTGCTCATTTTACATTCCCACAGTATTCACATTGCCTGTACTGGAACTATCTCTATGAGCTCTACAACTTATATTTGTCATTAGAGACTTCATTGGAAATGGACAGAAATACAGAATACCCTGATTTGGAAGGGACCGACAAGAATCGTGTCTACTTCCTGACTCCACCCAGGGCAACCTCGGAGTTAAACCACACATCTCAGAGCATGGGCCAAATGCTTCTTGAATAGGATTTGGGCAGTGACCACTTCCCAGGGGAGCTTGTCTCAGTGCCTGAACACCTAGCTAACAATATTTATAAATAATTATAGGCTTTATTCAGCTCCTTAGCAATAAAATATGATGTAGCACATGAACCATACTGTGGTACTGGAACCTAGGAACCACAAAGTAACATCTAGCCCAGTAAAATGAGAATATGGGCACACACATGAGTTTCTACAAGGTGAGCTCAAGTTGGAGCATGCATCAGGAAGCTCATAGGTGTTAAGAAGCACACATTCCATTTGTGATATTCTGCTTCCTGATCCTTTAGATGAGATATCACAGTGCTACTGGAAAGCCAAAATAAATATGGATCCATTGAGCACAGCACTGTAATCCTGCATGAGCCATCTTTTGCTACAATGAATGGTCTTCACAGAAATGACTGTTGTGTGTACACAGGATAAAAAGTTACATATTCAGACAAGTATACACGGGTGTGAACATGACAAAAAGTCTCCAGGGTCTGCTTTGATATTGGGGCCTAGCTACAGATGTCAGAGATGTTTCTTTCATCTGATTTTTTAAAGCCTACAGTGTGAAGGGCTACCTCCAAACTAGTCCCCGGCTCCATCACAGTCCATGGAAAGAAACAGGAATTTTAGAAGGCATTTTGTCTGACCAGAAGTGCATATAATTTCAATGGGCAGAAAGTCATCTTGCGCAGCACAAGTTGGTAGATCACTGCTTTACCACAAAGGGAGCACCTCTGGCTTGGATATCTCCATTTAGTCAGAGCAATCTCGCCTCCTGATATTCTATTCTAAAGAACAGAAATTCCTCTAGACTCCAAGAGGAATCTTGGGCATTGACTATAGAGAGGTCATTTTAAAGGGTTCTGAAACTGAAGACCATGGAATCAAAGACTGTTGTCTACTCTTTCTATAAATGAGACTTCCTCTATCCACTGCGAAGACACCCTTGCCGTGATTTCTGCTTACTACTGCCTCAGGTGGCAGCTCTTTGAAGTTGTGGTAGTTGATTCGTTGTGACTAACATGACACCAGGAGAAGATTACAACAGTAGTTCTTAGATACTCCACTCCGGCCTGACTGAAACCAAGGAGTGCTGCTGCTCTTTAAGGAACATCCACTCTGCTTCCTAAGGATGGCTACAGGAAGTTTTTAAGATAGAGCAGCTGTTGACTTTTCTTCCCTGTGACTGCTCAGTGTGAGAACAGACTTCCACATGTCCTTCTTCCCTCTTCCTACAGAACTATTACTCCCTCCCCTTACTCTGCACATTACTAATAATGTCGTAGCAACTAGCAGAATTGCCAGTACTACCATTTAATGAAGGAATCTCACAGCTCCTGTGACAGGACAAAAGGAATTGGGCACAAACTGAAACACACAGAATTTTTTCTGAAGGTAAGAAAAACTGTGAGGGTGGTTTAACATTGGAATAGATTGCCCACAGTAGCTGCGGAGTCGTCTTCCTTGCAGGTATTCAAAAGCCATCTGGATATGCTCATGGCTAACCTGCTCTTGCGCTTGAGCAAAAGGCTTTGGGTAGATGACCTCAAAAAGTATCTTCTCACATGAATGATTCTGTGGTTTTTTATCTCTGCTGCTAGAGTGAACACAAACCTGCCTAGGTATGCACACAGTGAGTTTTTAAGAACCAAGTTCTCAAACTAGACCAACTACTGCTACTTCAGTTAAAGAGAGACTGAAGTATAGCCCTAAAAAACTAAGAGGCATCTGGTTGCAAAGGCCATCAGAATATTAGACTGGCATAAATTCGAAATATCTATGAGATCATGGTAAAAAAGTAAAAAAAAAAACCCAACCAAACAAATCCAAGAGATTGGCATAAATGCACAGTAGTTACAGAACTTACCAAAGATTTAGGCAGCTGTATGTTGTTTTTCCTTAGTTTCTTGCAGCCACAATATACTGTCAGCATTACCGTCAAGATCCCAATAAAAACACACAGAATGATGATACCATGGGTACCTAAGAAGTTAAAGCAAAATCTACTAAGAATTTTGGAAAAACAAGCCACTGCTGAATAATTTAGAATGATTTCAGAAATTGTAATAGCTCTGAATGCTTAGCTGTAATGTGTGAATTTGTCAATCTACTACCTTTTTTAAGGAGAACTTTTTTCTACTACCTTTTTTAAGGAGAATTTAATCCATAAGACTGTTATGGAGTAAATAAAAACTAGAATGACAGATTTTCCGTTTATATAAACATAATCACATTTTTATAGAAATAAAGGAATTTTGCAACTAATTTTTTGTTCCTTATAGATGACAGATGGGGATAATGAGATTTGCATGTGATAGCATATTAACAGACATAACTACACAGAGTTTATGTACAATAAAAGTAAAATATGGTATCTTCCAAAACACAGAATTGTTAACAACTACAGTAGGACACCACTAGACTGACTCTCCTTAATGCCCTCCCTCATCCAGTTGCTCCTGTGCGTTCAAGAAGACTGCTTCTATCTATTTTATCTCTTTGCTGAATTTACAAGCCATGATGAAGTACAACCACAACGTTTGTAAGAGGTTCAGAGATAAATATTTGTATATCACTACTTGCCTTTTGTTCTCTTTAATTAAGAAAAAGACAATAATATCTTAATTTAATGACCATAAGTTTATAGTTGCTTCCAGTTAAAAGTCTATACACATTACCCTCAGTGATGAGGCTGAGCAAAAATCCAGTTGCTAGAACAGACAATGCCTACGAACACCACATAGCCCAGTGAATGATCCATTTGTGATTTTTTAATTACACCAGTGTTCACGTGCAATAGAAATACATTTTGTAATACCAACACAGGAAAAACACCCAAAAAAATTCAGGGTCATTTGAAAATAATACATGATTTGTAAAGGTCAGAACTGTCAAAGCGCATTTGGAAAAGACTGACTAAGCTTTCCCTACTTTTTCTATTCTCCCAAAGGTACCTCAAGCATCAAATACTTGCTAGATCAGATCTGTCTTCAGATTCAGTATGTTTTTAATATAGCATTTGAATCTTCTTACTTGATGTCTGCCTGAGAGGAGCAGGAGTGCAACTTTCCTCTGATGGAGTGCCAACCATCAGAGACTCAAAAATTCCTTTTGCTGAAACACAGTAAGTGGAACTTTCAGTAAGAACTGGGATTTTGAGGCTACACTTATGCATTGTACAGTTGTCCTCGTAGAGCTCTTCAATCTGAAAAAAAATGGAAGACATCATTTGACTCGCTAGAACAATGTTACAGTACCTTCCACTAATTCAAAAAATGTTAAAACACTGTTAGATGTGTTTCCTACATCACTCATATGCCTTGCAAAAGATAGGCGACCATCAGCTTACTGGCTACCTTAAGATGTTATATTTGATCAGAGCATGGTATTTTCCACCTAAAATTTTTTGCTGTTCATAGTAGAGATTTACATTTATAAAACTTGCACCTGGATGCATATGAAAAGCTAACTGTAACTAAACACACCTGTTGCAATTTTCCTCACCTTCACCCTCCATGATTGCTAAATAAACTGGTATAAATACCTTGAAAGGCAATTTTCTTAAATTAAATGTCTCTTTAGACAAGTGAGAGGGGCAAAAGTTATCAGTGTTTTAGCATGTATGCAGAAACAGCAGCGCGTGATCAAGTAACACTTATCTTGTGTACAGTTAATGCAATAATCTAATTTTTGTTGTAAGCACTCATTTGGACAACTAAAATACAGACCTTTCATTCACATATCTCATTGTAATGCGCTCAACATTTTAGGTGTTCAACTGTTTTTTTGGTACCTGTTAACTCCATGCATCATAGGCATAAATCCCTTGTATAGGCATTTAAGGTAAACAAGTGTTTTTAATTTTAAATTTTACTTTTGGAACCTACCTTATTTTCACTATCCCGAACAGTCACCAAGTATGCAAGATCTGAATAAATGTCTTCAATACAAGAAAGAGGGAATACAGGATGGTAAATATCAACCATGATTTTATCACCATGTCTTGAGATATTCAGTTTTGGCGGTCCTATTTTTCCTGCAACACATTGCACCATTGCTATTAGGCCAAAGCTTTTAACATAAAATGTGGTATTTATTGTTAGCTTTCCAAAATTCATCAGAGATTTGAGAAGAATTACATCTTTATTTCCATGCTATGAATATTGCATAGGTGTGGTAAGACCTCTCTGTTGCTTAGAAGTAATGGAGGCATTTGGATGCATTAACTAATCAGCTTCTAAAATGGAAACAGATTGTCCATGATGAATTTCACTACTAAGCAATTTAACTTTTCTACACACATAAGGCCATAAAAATTCAGCTGATAACAGAAAAAGCTAACAGCAATTAAACATATACATGAACGAGAACCAAACACAAGATCCTGCTGACTAGATCCCACCATAAATCACCTCAGTTAAAAACAATACTGCACTGAAACAAAGGCTATATGAAAAGCTAAACAAATCTCACCATGAGCACCATTTGGAAACTTTGGATTTCCCATGGCAAAGGCCTATATGAATTTTTCGTATCTAATGGTCTGACTGAACACAAGTTTCTTGTTCAATGGGAAAAGGATTTTATCTCTTTTCTCCACATACGGCTACCAATTTTCTGGAAATTGTCACACTGAGCATTACCACCATGACTTGTGTCCTTTTGTCAAACTCTAGAATCCAGCCACCATTTCAAATACTAGGACTGTTGACTGGGAACAGAATCATAGCAGAAAGCAAAGAGGGAGTCCACTCCTTCGGCTCCAGCAATGCAGAAATATATAGAATTCAGATAGAATCTCACAGGCCAGCTTCTCCCTGAAAGCTGTATGTTGGGAACGGAGCACACATGGTAAGAAATCCCTCAGTCTTTCCTGACTCTGTTGCATTTCCTTTGCACTGCCCATGCAATGCCAGGGCCTGCCACACTGGACTGTAGACACAAAATTTACTTTTACAGTACTGATGTTAAAGTCTGATTTTTTCCAAAGCAGCCCAAAGGATTTACATGAAGAACTAGTAACTTAATTATCCAGTTACAGCTTTTAGTATACCTAGACACCTGAAGCTATCAGTACATGGCATTCTAGTGTCAAGCAATACATTGTTACTTCAGTGATACCTAAAGGTCCATGTTGTCTGGTGACAGTTTCTTACCCTAAACTGGTGTCTGGAACACGGGAAGAATTCAGAGTGCACCATCAGCATCACCTTCTTGCCTTTAGACATTTTGAAACAAAATACTCAGACACCACGGAGTAAGAGCTAGCAAGCACCATGAAGTTCCTACTAAGCAATCATCATGATTCATTTCTTCCTGGACTCCTGGCTTTAAGATATTCCCAAATGCAACACAGTAACAGAGCAAAAGGAATAATTACTAACTCTCTAAATGTTTGGAAAAAATGACAAGGTTTAGTTTAGATACAACTTACCATGCCTTTGCAAAATAAACTCATTTGCCTCAACATATTCAGACTGCTGCGACCCAACAACAGCTTTAACTTGAAGCCAATGAGATGAATAAGGGTCACATATTTCCTCTGAGAGATCACAAAAATGATCTGAAGTGTTCACACAGGTTGAGACATTCTTATAGTGACCTAAACTGTAAAACAGATCAAGTAATAATTAATACAATTTCAACTGCACAATTCTGTACAATACACTGCCTGTAACAAAAAACTGTGAGGGTGGCCAGGACCTGTGAGAGCACAGATTACCCAGGGAGGTTGGGGAGTCTCTTCCCTTAGGGATATTTAAAAGTCAACTGAACATAATCATGGATGACCTGCTCAAGCAAGGGGTTTGGACCAGATGACCTCCAGAGATCCCTGCCAACCCTCAACCATTCTATCACTTGACAAATTTTGCCTTAATTTACACTTGAGCAACCTTCACCCTATGTGACTTCACTGCATAGAAACAAGAGAATTTACCATGGACTGACTACTTTAGGTGCTTCTAGAGGTATAGGAAAATAATAAAATTATTTAATAATTAGAAATAATTATCAGGTATAGGAAATAACAAAATAGTAAGAACTTACTTGTAAGGCTTGATTTCTACAATAAAACGAGGAGTTTCAGACATAGATGGGTACTGCCAATGCAAAACTGTTTTGAAATTTTCAGATGTTACTACAATCCCCGTTGGTGAAGGCACTAGAATGAAGAGAACAATTGCACTTTGATAAACAGACCTTTGCAAACACAAGAACAGCCAAATGTACTTCTAAATTATTTTGAAAAGGCAACATGCTAAACATAAAAATCACAAATACTTCCCCCAAATGAGCTAGCCTGTCACCAGTACAAACATCTATGAGCCCTGTAAGCTGATCTGTTACTGACCTCTCCTGCAAAGACAGCTTTTGTCCTCTTTGCAACATCAGATAACCCATGCCCACTGAAAGCAAGTCCATCAGACAGCCTGTATCAGGTCCATAAGCAGTGATAATTATATCCCTGTGTTGGTCTTTTACAGATATAACAGCAAGACAGGTTGTAAGATTTCACTCAAGTTAGAGGAGATTAGCCAGTTCCTGTAGATTTCTCTTGCTAGTCAGAAATTGAATTGGAGTGGATGGGCTGGGAGATGGTACCACAGCTGGAGTATCAAGGCCAAAATACAACAGGCCTCCTGGGGTAAGCCTGGATTCCCTATGAATTTCTAACCGTGATACTTCTACCACTCCAGCAGTATCTTCAGTAAGCTGTGATGACCAAAATAAACTACAAACATTTGTAAGGAATTTGAACATTGAAGCTATAATGTAGTTCTATTTGAAGGAATGCATTTGAAGTACACTTAGCAAACAACATCAGAGGTAATGTAGTAAAGCAATCCAAAAATAAGAAGCAACACTGACAGTCTTCCATGTGCAGCAAGTATGTGTTTCAAGCAGCAATCCCAAGAGGGATATCAAGGGAGCAGCTGCAGGGGAAAGAATAATACAGGATCCTATAAATGTTGAAGGCTGCCACGTGACACTCAGGAAGAGAAGAGAAATTAAGGTCACTCAACTGAATTTAACTGTTACAACTCAGCTTCTCAATGTCTGGTTTGGCATCCCTAGTATTCTCAATGTGGCTTTTACAAAATGCTGAGGGAACTCATATTAGACCTGCTCTTGTTCACAAAGCCAGTACTACAACTTCACTCTGAGATACATTTAGGGAAAGTAAACAATTTTCACATCCTGAGAACAAGACCACAAATATAACACATTACTGAAACTGATACGTAGAGGCTGAGATATGCTATTGACAACCACAAAGATTTGATGTAATATAGGTCATTCTGCAAGCAGTACTGTGGTTTAATACATACAAGAGTGGTATTTCAGCTATTGGAAGAAAAGGAACATAATCATCAAATTCACAACCACAAGAAAAAAAAGGTGACAAGCTGACAGAAGAGGTGTCAAGCACACAGATAGGTGAAAGCACATAAACATTATTTCAAATATGCACTTTTAAGGCACAGTGTAGCTAGCCTTACAAAATTTTAACTTTTGTGTACTATTACACAAAATAACCTGCTTAACATAAGGGGTTGACCCCAGAGCACTGAAGGAGGTAGAAAATGTTACAGTAGGACCCCTCCATCATCTGTCTAAGGCTTGGGGAGGTCCCTTGCTGACTAGTAACCAGCAATGCACTGCCTAAAGCAAAAATTAATTCAATGAACTGGACATTTCCCAGATGTAAAAATGAGACAGCCTTCAAAGCCTGACACTTGTATCTTGTGCAAGACTGAATTTCCTTCCCTCATTCTAGCATTACTGTATACACAGAGGGATTTGTCACCACTGCTACGCAAGCAGAATTCAGCTGAAGTGCAATAACGCACGTAATAGAACAGGGCCTGATGCATCCACAACACAGAGTTTATGGTACAGCTATCTGAGACAACAGCGGCCCTAAAAGCTACAGAAGTTCATTCAAGTCATATGTGACTTTTAAACATCATTTAGGCACTGAAATACAGACTGAAAGCACAAACTGAAAGCTTGAAAAGACAAACTGAAAAAATAACAAGTGAAAATGTATTTTCAAAGTTTGTTCCTTTTTTAGATTTCCATTAAAAACAAACAAATCCTTATACTCCCCAAGTGACACATCATAGGAAGACACTTATAAGCCACTTTAACAGGCCAAGAGGGACAACAGTTTGAACTTTGCTGTAGAGTCATGGCTAAGTCATCATTTAAACACAGCTGCAATAGTAACGAGTCGGTCCCTTCTGGGCCCCTGACTGGGAGAAGCGTGCCTTCCTTGTGCCGGCCCTGTACTTTACAACTCTACAGTTGCTTCAGCTTGCAGATTCACAGAATACTCTGAGTTGGATGGGACCCAAAAGGATCATTGAATCCAAGTCTTATGTAAGTGGCCCACAGGGGGACCTGAGCTCACATATCCACTTAAACTGCACCCAGAAAGGGTAGCAGTTCTGATTACTTCACAAATGCAAAAAAGTCACTCTCTGTAGCTTTTGCCACCCACGAAAATGAAGAAAATGGAAAAAAGATCAGATAAATTTGCACTACCTTTGAATGCTTCTGCAGTACTCTGCAGCCATATGCACTGAAAAAAACCCCAAACAGAAAAAAAGATGGCAATAAGGCAACCAATACTCTGAAAGATGGATTCAGAAGGCAGTAAGTCAATGCTAAGGATGAAAATAATACATAAAAATAATTTAGTCTACCTCTGAAGGCTATATTTCCTTAATTTTTTTTTTGCGCCCAACTTGGGATTCAAAGGGTTTGAGATAACAACAGACTTGACTGGGATGTACCACACTAAATTTACAACTGTTAGTGCTGTTTAGCTCCTGTGGCTTGCCCTGAGGCTCACCTTCCTGACTGTATCTTCAAGTCCAGTGCTCGTTGCTTTCACTGCTTGCAGTACTTCTTATCACCTCACAGCAGTGTGCCTGGGAACATTCTGGTAACAGCCATGGCGATACACATGGGCTGGCAAGTGGCCAGGGTATTGCTGCTTTCTGTGCTGCATCACAC
>VXBC01006919.1:385369-462659 GCA_013399945.1 Ploceus nigricollis | reverse complement strand
TTTTTTTTTTAGCATCTGGAGACGGTGAGGGGTGATGGGGGGCGCTGGGGGCACAAGCATCCTCCTGTCAGAGAAATGATTCTGTCAGCTTCTCCTTTCTCCTGGGCTTTCCGCTGCAGGCTCCAGGTGTAAAAGCGGGAGCTGGAAGCAGCACTTCCCTCCCGCACTTCGGGCGGGCGGGAGGGGAGGCGGTCCAGCCGCACGATGACAGATTGTGCAAATCCTCGCCGAGCACGGAATCGATCGGGGCGGTGGGAGAGGAACGCAGCTCATCTCCGAACCAGCCTCCGCCGCGGCGTCCTCGCCAAGCATCCCCCCCTCGGCCGGAACCGCATCGGAGCAGCTCCGAGCCCTCGCCAGCCTGCGGGCCGATCAGCGGCAGGAACCGGCCGCTGCTGCCAATCCCAGCCCTGCGGAGCCGCCTCGCTGCTCCCGAGATCCGCGGGAGGCGGAGGCTGACTCCGGCACTCGGGAGCGCGGCGCCGGCGGCAGCACCGCGAGCAGCGCTCCTGGGGCGATTCCAGAGTTCCCGCAGCCTTCCTGCCGGAGCCTGGCGGCTCCCGGGCGTAATCCCCGCGTCCAAGAAGGAAGCTGCATTCGGAACGGTGTGCTGAGCAGAGGTTTGGATCGTTCCAGCTGGCTGCTCGCTCTGAAAGGACAGGCTGGGTACAAATGAGATGTGACTGTGCCGGTGGAGTTCGGTGCCGGGGGCTGGAGCAAGAGGAGCCTTCCTGGGATGCCGCTGACAGCTGCTGGCAACTGCAAACTCTGCCTGCTTCACCTGGAGCCCCGTGAAGAGCTTTGAATAGCAGATGTCTCTGCTGCACGCTAGGAAGAGAAATTCTTCTCTAGGTAAGCTATTGCTCAGCTTCTCAACCTCTGCTTCTGGGCATGCATTCGTACAAGCACACAGACAGTGCCTGTACTCAGAGCAGGTAGAAATACCCAGAGTGTGCCCAATGATCTGCCTGGAACCTATGCACAGAAAGTGCTTCCAAAAGCTGCCTGGAGCCTGGCATTCCAAGGATTATTTGCAAGTTTGAGACAGTCTTTGCTGCAAAGGGATGTTGTTTCCGAGGGAAACAGCTCTGCCTAAACACGTGAAAGACCACAGAAGGGAGAGCACGGGAAGTTAGGTGAGGGGGAAAAGAGGATACAGTTGCTTCTCCACATCCTTTGCTTTTATTTACTACCATCTAGCAAAGTTCAGCAGAACAACTGCACTAGAATGACATGGTAAAAGCTTTCCATGCAGATACATTAAACGTGCACCAAAGCAAGAGTAACTGTACTGTGAGGAAGCCAAACCCTACAGATCTGCTCTCTTCCAGCAGTTTGACAGCAAAGTACATCTGTCAGCAACATTTCTTCTCTTTAAACAGCATGATCATTTATAGAGTGGAAGCAAGGACTGTTAGTGAGAGGCAAACTGAAGAAATCAGTGTGGGCTCTTCAGATGCTCCAAAGCCCGAGTCCAGCAGCAGCCCAGGGTTTGTATCCCACAGCTGGCACAGGGGCTCCAAGTCACTGCTGCTGGGAATGAACACTCACAGGAAAATGCTTAGAGGTGAAGAAGTCTCTTCCCACAAGCACTGCACTGTCCTAACCACACATACCAACAATACCCCACACTCATGAAGCTCTCTTTTCCCCAGGGAATTTACCAGGTCATTTTTACTAACTCCTGCCACTCTCATTCACATGGCTTGAAGCCTCCCTCCTTCCCTCCTGTAGCAGGTTACTCCACCTGTCCTAGCTTTGAATGCTCACAGAGATCAAGATAAAAATTAACTAATTTTCACCCCATCTCTTCAGGAGTTGGAATCATGGTCCTCCTGCCATACATGTCCAGCATGTGGAAGGACAGCAGGATCTCCTTGTTCATAAAGTTTCAGTAGTTGGCAACGTTTCCAGGTGCTCCCTGTCCCGCCCCATCCTGTCTGTGCACTCTCCCCATGCACCTTTTCCCCTCCACCAAGCTGCACTGCCTGCCTTGCCTTTGGAAAAGCTGCTCTAAAGGAGGGGCTGGGGGGGGGCTGTGAACTGCCAAGTCCCACTTAACTAAGGAAGTTCTGGGCTTTGAGTTCTCTCCTGAACCTTATCAATCAGATCCTGTGATCTGCTCAGCTGGGTTAGATGTTCCTCATGCCATTGCTCTGTGCACAAGTTTAGACTGTCTGTTAGGTTTTGTGCCATTTCCCCAGGACGTGGCCTTTTCTTTTTTTATTCATAATAGATGCCCAATGTCTGAAAGCCTCAGAATTGAAAGCAGGAGTATCTTAATGTCTTGTTGACACCACTCTCTTCTGCAAGGCTGGGGAAATGCTCCTCTAACTTGCCTTTTATCAGAGTAAATCAAATTCAAAGGGTTGCATTTCAGCAGAGAGCAGGATGCTTCAGTGACTGACCACTTGCACACACCCACCCCCACATATAAATCCTTTCCAGCCTGAACACCCTATTAACTCACACTATCAAGTGCTCCAAGTCCTATTAAAACTTTATGGGTGTTTAGAGGCTGTGATATCTGCTGTATCACTCTCTGTAATGGCCATGATCAGACTTAGCACCGTGCAGGAATCATGAGCTGCTCTAGAGTTCAGCTACCATAGTCACTGTGAGCAGGATAAAAATGTGCTAATAGTAAGGACAGGGTTTTTTAGGGTTGCAGTACAGGAATTATCCCAGCACTATAATGAGATACTTTAAGGAAAATGTGGCCATATATTGCAAACCCATGGCAATACTCAGCACAGAAAATGCTGATGACTTACTATTAGTTCTGACTATGAGTTTTCAGTTAGATAAACAAAAAATTCCATTTAACTCTATGTCCCCAGAAAAAGATTCATCATTTCTCTACAAGCAGTAAAGGAAGTATATAATGAACTTCTACCAAAAAAAAAAAAAAAGTATCACTTCTGTTCCAAATCATTCTGATTTAGCCCACAAACAATTTTGCTTTGATTGCCTCTATGACCATGGGGCTGGCTGAGCTTCAGCTGCATGAACACTCTGCTGTTTGCTTCCATCAAGTGTTTGCCTTGCAAAGTTTGCATAATCACAGAATCTAAGAATGGTTTGGGTTGGGAGGGACCTTAAAGAATATCCAATCCCAATCCTCTTTCTGCAGCTCCACAGGTGCATCCAACAAACTGCTTTCCATACCCCCAAAATTGGCTTTTCTGCACAAAGCAACCCCTGGGCTGAGAGCAGCAAGGCATTGCAAGCTGGGGCCTGGGTGGCCAAAGGAAAGGTGACCTTGGAATTGTGCAGAAAGCTGCACTTGGCCCAGCCTGGGGAGTCATTTCAGGAACAGGGCATTGAGCTTGGGTGAGCCAAGGGCTCTCCACACTTTGCAAGGGGAGGGGAGCCTGGGTTGAAACCCTTTGCAAGTGTTAAGGAGCACAGTGTAAGGTGGCAGTTTATCAGATCCCTTGTTCCCAGGCCTGGGATGCAGCTGAGGACCATGAGAGCAGGTGGAAGGGCTGGACTCTCAGGGAGAAGGAGGGTCTCTGCTGGAAATCGGGTGCAATGCCAAAGAGTCCTGTCTCCCATTTTGAGATAGGCTGAAGAAGGCACAGCTCACAGCAACAAGTCTCTCTTTCCCACTGAGATGTTAAAGCAATGCCCCTCACCAAGGTAAGCCACCCAGAAGAGTGCCAGATAGAAATCCACAATCAATCCTCCATCTAGGTCAACATTCAAATTAGAAAAACTGAGCTACTAAAAGCATCGGGTGCTGGAAGAAAATGAAAATGATGCACATCAATCCCAAACATTTATTACAATTACTGTCAGGAATAATTACAATGGAATAGGAATTCCTGCTGAAACTAACAGTTGCTATAGAAAAATAATAATATTTTACCTAAACAGCAATGCCACCAGAATTACATGGCAACAGCACACCAGTATAGAAACCATGTCAGTATGTGATGAGGAAAACACACTGGCACCAGAAGTGCCATCATAAATGGCCATTTGAACCCAATTCTGAAAGGAACAAAGAAGTATTTAAACCTATTTCCTTCCCTCTGGCTACAGAAAGCATCACAACTGCTCTCCCCAAGTGGAGGCAAAGGGAGCAAATTCATCCTCCCTCCTCTGCTGCAAGGCTGGGTTTTACAGAGCCAGAGCAAGCACAGAAGGAGAAGCCAGGGCAGGGTGGACTTCCTTCATGAGGAAGGAAGCACAAAGCAAGGTATTCCCTCTTCTTCCTTGGATGCTGGTGGCATAAGAACTGTCCTTGGCTTACTAAACCTGGCCAAGGGAGATCAGGTTGATGCCCCCACAGCTACAGACTCTTCCTAATAGCTGGGTTTTCATCTTCCACATGTAAATATCAGTACCAGGCACAAACAGCAGAGAGAATCATGTGGACAGGCTCTCCCCCGAGCAGAGCTCTGCACGAAACCTCCCCTCCTGAAGGACTAGCTACAGCTACTTATTCCAGCCCACACTCTGCCAGGCTCCACTGAAAGGATTGCATTTAGCTTTTAGTGTATAAATAAGTGTTCTGATAAATAATTAATAGTAGCTGCTGGCCGTAAAAGAGGCGGCTGTTTGGAAAGTTAAAACCGTCTGTCATGAAATATGCACCCACCTCCTCTGTGCTCTACTTCCAGAGGCTGTTTTAGCCAACATCTTATCCTTTGCCATGGGACCATATTGTGCAAGGAGGAGGCCAGAGCTCAAGTTCCAGACCCTCAGGGTATTCTGGAATTTAATCTCTCTCACTAGGGTATAGATCACCTCCTAAACCACCAGAAGGGAGGGCAGGTGGTCAGTGATTCACAGAGAAATGTTTGGAAATGAGAGGAAAGTGCACTCTTCTAGGCTTCTAGGTAAGACACAGAAACTAGACTTATTGATCACTTTTGATTTTAAAGCCCTCATAGCGTCTCGGGGTTTTTTAATTTAAACCAAAAAAAGCAGGGGCCTCTGCCTTAATATTTTTCCAGACTACCTGCACTCTACCCCCCTAAATAGCTGGTATTATTATAGGGCATTTTTATTCATTACTACTCTGTAGACCATATTTGGGGTGCAATTTTAAATGGCTTCACTACTCTACCCCCTTAGAGTCCTGCTGTTTAGAGTGGAACTGTGCATCAGAATCCTGGTGAATTCATCACCTGCAGAAGGGCATGGTACCATTATTTGTACCTCAAAAATCACAGTCCAAGATAACGAGAATTCTGTGATATGCAATGTTCACGCAGCAAGCAAAGTGAGCCATGCATGCCTCGAAACACGTGCCTGCATCAACCACAGGCAATCATTCTGCACACTCAGATTTTTAACTGAAGGACCTCCTAAAGGGCTTTCTCCCCCATGGAAAAAATATTTGTGTTTAGGCAGAAAAATAAAGTCTCTATGTATATGTTACCTAAAACTGAGCTTTATGGATTACAAGCTATTATGTTAAATGATGAGATAGCATTTTGTCAGCCCCTTCCCCAACCCAGAAAGCCAGGCTGGATTTCCTTGTCCATGATACACCCTGGAGATTGTTACTGAAAACCAAGTGGAGTTATGCACTCAGCCCCCAGGAGAGGACAGGAAGGTAAAGACAATCCCAGCCTGATTCAGGGGCAGTATGTTCAGAAAGACTGACAACCATTTGGATTTTTTTTATTATTCCACACTCTCCCCCTTCAACAATCAGTTAATGCCTCAGTGGTTCAATAAACAGAGATTTTTCACGAAAGCAGGAGGTTAATCAAAGCCTCTCTACTCCATCACAGAGCTCTAATGGTATTAGTTCTAGTTCCAGTCTCTGAGCTCAGCGTGACTCAACAAAAAAATCCCTTGAATTCCCAAGCAGGACCCTTATCCTACTAGTGGCATTTCCAAATTAAACCTTATCTAGACAAAACAAAGAATAGATTTTTCAAAGGGAAACATTTGTTCATATTTTGAACCGAGAGCAAAACAGGATCTATAGGTCACAGATGACACACCAGAAATCTCTAAAGAGATCTTTCATTTGGCTGACAAAGTGGCTTCTCTCGGAGAAACCCCATAAAGCAGTGGCAGGAATAAACACAAAGGAATTTAACCAGGGTACAACAAAAAAGAAGAAATGGGAAGCAAGCACAGCAAACACATTTGCCTGCACTTGAAAGTATGAATTTTGCACTGGCTTTCCCAAAAGCACACTTTGCAATATCCGTGCTATAAACATCTGAACCAAACATGAATCATCTTAGAGCGTTTTACAACTAATGCCCATGTAAAGGTAGAAAAGACCAGTACTCCCTCAACAAAGACAGGGAAAATGAAATACTGAAAAAAATCAGTGGCCTCCAGAGGGCAAAACACCATAGTGGCAGAGACAGAAATCAAAGGTTCTACTCCCTGCCTTATCTTTTCACCATAAAGCTTTTTTCCTCTTGATAGGCAAACAGTACCCCTCCAGTCATTTCAAGGTAAGAATTGGAATTTGTGTTAGTCATCTTGCATAAAACTTCCTCTGTCTTTTCTGAACACTTAAGTACATTAAAGGCAAAGTCTCTTGGATATTGTAGTATTTTTGTTACATGACCAAATTTCTCCGTCTAGATAAGTTTTACTTACACCAGTCATATGTGCAGCCCTAAGTGATCCCCACATGAAGCTCATCTTGCCTGTAAAGAGCTGGTACTGAGACTCAAAATTTTCTTGGAGGACTGCCTAGAACCTAGTCTAGAACTAAGACTAGTTAGAGACAGGAGAGATATTATAAACTTCACTTGCTGCTCCCTAACTGCCATGCAATAAAAGCAGTGATGAATACAAGTATTTATGAGCAAGGTGGAAGGGGCTGAATTTTCCCCTTTAGAAGCTGTTTGGAAGTCCAAGAAGCACACACACACAAAAAAGAGGAGGCACACATGGAGGGTCGCCCTGCCTTCTTTTACTCTCTTCATTTTGTTTGAAAGGCACCACTTGTCAAGCCCTGGCAGGTTGTCACCAGGACTGGTAGCTTGGATGATGCTCCAGCCCTCACATCTGCTCTGATCAGAGACTGGTGGAACCAAACTCTGTGTCTTCTCCTTCTTTTTCTACCAAATCCTCTCGAGGATAACAACACCCTTCAGCCAGTGAGGACAAAGCTAAGGATAGGGGACTCCAGCAGAAATTACTCCAAGAATAAATAAGGGGAAGCTGTTATAATGAGAATTCATGTATACAGAGCTTGAAAACTGTGTCTGACTGGCTGGAACCAGGCTTGAGCAAACTCAGAATAAAGCTCTGCTTAAATTTCATGTGGCAAACGGGCTGTATGAAAGATTTAAGTACAAAGTCTTTGTTATCTGGCTTTAAATAGACTTCCTCTGCAGTAGCAATAGATCACTACTATGTGACAGCAGTAGTCCCTCTGAAATAAGTTAGTGGCCTCCTTTTAATTCCTAGCACAGATGTGACCACATCTGACTTGCTCACAAATAGTCCCTGTGACAGGATACAGACACCACAAAACACGTTATTCAGCGAAATATATTGGCATTGGTATAAGAGTGGACACATTTTAATTATCTCTCACATGGTGGCAAACATTTTTAGCTCCCAGAAAAGCAATAAGACAACAGAAAGTGTGGGAAAAAATTAACTACTAAAAAAAAAAAAAAAAAGACATAAAGACCAAATAATTGAGCTTCTAACAGGCTGTTCCAGAGCCTGGGACTATATCTCTTTTTTTCATGTAACAAACCTCCAAAAAGTAAAGTTGTAGTAGTCACCCACAAACCTGTAATCCTTGGTAAATTTTCAAAATCAATACAGAAAATCTGCAGTTACTTGGTTGCTAATAGAACTATAAAGAAGGTTTTTAGTGATTTTTTTAAATGGCTTAGCTTGTCTAGCCAATCAAACAACATGCACAGAGTTTGGCTACTGCATTGATTGACTTTTAGGACTCCTAGTTAGGCAGCCATTCTACTGCACAAATGTTGTGTCTCAGCTGAGTTCACAGCACAAATCATTCTGCTGGAACTGGATAGCTAATTGACAGCCTTAGGAAAGCGGAAAACAGTACCAGAATAGATGGACTGTAATAAAACATCTGATACAGCATCTCACAAAAGTTTTATTTGAAGAGTTAAATGAATTCAAATTGGCTTCCATTGGAGCATAAAACTATGAATTGAAAAGTGATGAAGAGCCATTAACCAAGCGAGAGCAGGAGATTTGTTGCATCAAGTCAGGGGGAATGTTTTGTGGGCTGCCTCAGAACACTGTGCAAAGCCTGCTTTTATTCCCACCTCCATTTCCCTGGGCTGGGGCACTGACAGTGTGCTGATTCCACCTGCACTCTCCATTAATCCCACCAGGAAAGCAAAGCAAGGACCCAGTCCTGCAGAGCACACCCATCTCTGTGATCACAGGCCCAACTCCTTGCCCTGACATTTTGGCTCTGTCATCGTGCCTGTGGCAGGAAGCTGCTGACCTTCAGATCATCTCTTAACAGCACCTTCTCAGCCTTTTGCTGTCCTACACACATCATGAGGGCTGGAAACAGCTGCTGAAGGGCATTACGCAAGGGCAAGGGGCTGCTGCTTCCAGCTCAGTCACGAGTGTCTGAGGGACCTTGGCAAAGTCTGGCTTGTACCCTTTAGTGCTGTTTAGCTTTTTGAATTTTTGGTGAGCTACTGCTGAGAAGTTGTAGATCTTAATACCATCACTCATGCTAGAGAGACACATTTATTAGAAACTGCATTGAGAAGGTACATTTAACATCATTAAATTATTTTAAGTCTGGCCTCAGAGTTAAGATGTTCTGCCTGTGCCATCAAAATATTATGTGTATTGTGATCATTTTGGTACCACCACACAACATCTGGAGCTGCTCAGAGGGTGATTGTAGTCACTAGCACTTATCTGATGTGATGATCACTAGAGCCACTCTGTCAAGAAACCAGAAATACATACATAGATTCCCTCCATGCATGGCTCTCCTCAGACTATACCTAAATTACTGATTTCTAGGAGCTTTCACTCCTGACACTCCAGAGAAAGTCAGGAATTTCTGAGGAAATATTGCAACTACTCTTTATGTTCAGAAGTACCGACGCGTTAGAGACCCATAAATTGTGCCATTTGGAGGAAGCCTCATTGAAACATCCCAGATGGGATATTTATGGGGTTTTCTGGGTGGTCCAAATGACTGTGGGACTGTTGCAAGCTAATGGGTCAGAAGAAGGAAGCAGTGAGGCTGAACATCAGGCAACACTCACCAGAAGGGTAGTCTGGCTAAGTCTTAAAACACATTTCTGCAAGGAGCTAAGCCACGTGGAATGTCACATTTGGGCTGGAGAACCAAAGGATGTGCACGTGCATAGGTGTGCTCACGTGTGAGAAGATCCCTATGGGCAAAACTCATCTCCAAATCACCCTGCAGCCACTGCTCCACCAGGGAGCCTTTTCAGCACTCTCTGAAACCATCTGGAAAAGTTTAAAGCCTAAGAGAAATACAAGTCAGAAGGGTCAAACAGCTCCCTTCCAAGTATTGTTTCATGCTAAAATCACACCAGCTTTCATCAAGTGCACAAGCTGAAGTATTTCAAGCTCTTTGCTTTATATTCATTGATTATTGACTTCACCCTCTGGCATCATTTAGCTTTCTGAAATCACAGAAGATTACATGTGCAATATAGACTTGATCAAACAGCTGAAAATACCAAAAAATTGGGGGTTTAACGTACACATGAGTATGCATTGAAAAGAAACAAAAGAGGTGAAAGTACTGAGCAACCCCTCCACTCAGAAATGATGAAATACAAGTCAGAGGGTCTGCAACAGCCTTTATCAGCTGAGAAGCTGGCCATATTGCAGTTAAAAAGAGTTTTCTAATACCTTGTGATGAGCTATGAGAAGCTGGTACCAGCACCCCTCTCAAGCAAAGCCACATTTACAAACACAAAACACCTTGCAGCTTGGTTAAGTTTAAAAATAAAAAAGTTACTTTCAAAGAGGATGTAAGTTTTGTGAGCTCAGTCAAAAATCTCCTGGAAACTTTTCTGAGAGAAAGAAAAGAAAAATGTTCTTTTTTCCTTCTGCAGTGAACAGAAACCCTGAATTTTTGCAAATGGTCACCAGGAGTCATTTATCACTCAAATCAGGTTGCTTGTTTCTGTAATGAATGAGGAGTCCCATGCAAGGAGCAGCAAGGCAGCTATCATGATTCATTGGGCTGCTAGGAAATGGCAGGAGTCACACAAGCTTTGAAAGGAAAGAAAAGAGGAAAGGCTTTACATTAGGTTTTTAGCCTAAAGGGAAGTTTTATATATAGACAATAAAGACATTCTGACTTCTGATTTATGCTGGAATAAGGAAGGGAAAGCTCTGGCCTGCCTCCAGGTGAATTGCTCCCTGCAGTGCACTCTGGTGCAGACAGGAGACTGGGAATGGCCACGCTGCAGTGGAACAACGAGGCTCCTGCTCCTCTGCTGGGCACTGTCAGCACTGACACGCTCTGAACCCGCTGCAGGTGTCACGTCCATTAGCTCTGTCCTCAGGGTGAGCCAACAGCTGATGGCTTAATAGCAATATTTCTACTTCCCATAAGCTCAAGTGGCTCAGAGATCCTCTGCCTACCCATGATCAGAGGTAAGAGGAGCTCCCCCAGCCCACACACCAAGTCTGCTGGCTCAGGCACCAAGCCCTGGGGGAAGCTGTTCCCCGTGGGAGCTGGCCCACGAGGAGTCAGCTCTAATTCCTGCTGCACAGTTAACACATGGCATTAACAGGGAGCCGTTTCTCTTTGCTGTCGTGCTATCAGTTTTAAATAGTCAAGTCCTAATCTCCCAATCAATCATCTTCAAAATCAGCAAGCCTTAGTCATCCATCAAATGCGTTTTTGCGGGCAAGCAGGAAGTGTTATTTAGCAAGGAGGCAGCAATTTTTAAACCTCCATTTTTCTTCAGCTGCCTGAATTAGAGAAAAATTAGACTCCCTGCAGATGTCTCTGACATCACAACAGAGTCATAGTGCAGCGTTGTGCTCTTGCTGGGCAAAGGCCCCACATTGAGGAAATCAGCTGAATGGATAAAATCTACTGAAGGACCAGCTCTGGATCAATGCAGCCTTGATTCCTCGACCACACGTGCCCAGCTTTGGGCTTCACCTCCCTGAGGAGGAGCTATGATGAATGCTCATCACTGACCACAGGAGCACAGGACCTCAAATACCAGTAACCAAAATGAAACTCCATTAGTAACACTAATTATGAAATATGGCCTATTTTCATGTTTTTCAAATTAATCTAGCACAGGAACTCTCCAAAGATAGTTAAATTCTGGAGTGAATGTAAAGCTGTTGAACTTTAAGGGGGAGAGTTTCAAAGGCACAAATGGCACTTAACTTCCAATTATGCCTTGGAGAAAGTTCCACTAATGGCTAATTTAGCTGATTTATTTTCATAACCTTTAATTACTTCACACCGGTTTTTTTTTACTGAACAGTATAATCAGTTCAACAGAGCAGTTCAAAAACAATATGCAGACTGAAAAAGGTGTGCTCCAATGCCAGGTTTCCTTATGCAAGTTTAAATTCTTTATCAATTTTATGTAATTATACATCTCAATAAGTGGGAATACTTGCACTTAATTTTAACATCTACATACAACAGATAGTAGCTAACACAAAATCTGATTATTAGTATTTTATCTCCATGAGATTTTACCAGTGTCATTGGGAGGAAATAGTTGGGGATGAAGACCATAGTTTTGTTTCAACTATCATAAAGTCAGGGGCTTCTCCTATTTAATAACACAAGCTATAATATTGGTGAAGTTTATTGTTCTGACAGCTTGCAATACCAGTACCCATGAGATCCGGCGGGGCCAAACACTGAGGGAAAACCGTGCCATTCTAGGTCTTCTCACAAGCTATTCCCTTGCGCCACAGGTGGAGGCTGAAACATTCGCAAAGCATCCAGGGTGATCCAGCGGCACGTTTCTTAGAGCACAACTCCTGGCTTTTATTTCATTTTAAACATCGGAGTCTTAATTAAGGTGTTTCACGTGCCCTGGGGATTTCCGAAGCCTTCTGGCGGGAGCGTGGCCGCAGGCAGGGCCGGGTGCCGGGGAGCGAGGGGAGAGCAGGTGCGGCCTGGCAAAAGCAAGAAGCGATTGCCCTCTAGTGCCCAAAGCAAGCCGAGGATGCACAGCCCGAGGAGGGGGAGTTCAGGATTCTTTCCAAGGGACCTGCCTGTTTCGTGCTGACCGAACAGCTTTTTGCAATCAGCTCTTTGCGGGGGGACACATCACCCAGCCCTGGAGGCTGCCCCTCCCGCGGAGAGCAAGAGTCCTGATCTCATAAACCCTCGGAGTCGGGCTGAGTCCTCAGTGTCACCCAAACTGCAACGCCGTCTTGCAGAGGATGCCTCACTTGATCCAGTGTTATCTTTTGAAGAAATCTTAATTGGAGGTTTAATAAGAAGTGAAATCCCAGCAAGCAGACAATTGCAGAACAAGGGAAGCACCAAAGCAGGGCAAATACTCTTAAGATTATCAGGATGACTTCAATTTCCTAATGGTAGCTGTGATTTCTCTTACATTTGTTCTCTCACACAAAAGAAAAGAGTAAATGCAGAAGAGGTTTCTTATTTCTGTCCCTACCTCACGCCCCTCTTTGCCAGCTGTGTGACACAGCAGGGTCACTGCTGGAATAGCCCACAATCCAGGGGTATCAATATCTCCTTGCAAGATTCCAACTGAGGAAGGTAAATCAGATAAGAGCTTGAACCTGCCAGAGTCACAAATGGTCTCAGAAAACAACTCCTCCTCTCTAAATGCTCCTTACAAGCATTTTCCACTTTTAGGTGCAGACCTTAAGATGAAGGAATAGTTTTCAGAACGCAAGTCAAAAGCCTAATCTGAGTTAATGGAGGAGAACTCATCAACTGGGAAGTATCTGCCTGGAAAAAGCATTTCTTCCCTGCAGTTCCAAAATCATTCATTGTTTACTGTCTCGCATTGTTCCACTAGACAAACAATATAAATAATTCACAAAGATGTTAATTCCTACTTAAATCCATAGAGCAGCACAGGCTATTTATTTAGTTAGCTTTAACTGCCTCTGAATCATAGGGTTTACTGTAACCAATGGCAATTTTTGATCAACCTAGGCACAACTGCCAGGAATTGCATAAGACTTGAGAGCAATGAGGTTTGAGCACCTCATCTTCATCCATACAGGGGCAGACCGGAGCCTTTAGCCGGAGGTGTCATCATGGACCAGCACACACACCCCCTACTTGCCCACCTAGCACTACAACAGCTCCCTTGAGGTACTTCTCCTCCTACACAGCACCTCCTATTTATCCCTGGTGAAGGCAGAGCCATGCACAGCTGCACCCTGCAGTAGTAGCAGCCTGTCCATTCACTTGGAAAATCCCCACAGAATCTGTATAGTTCCTAAACCAAACCATGAACTCGGATCGCTCCCAGTGCAGAATGGAAACTGGAGAGAAAGCCCTACAAATCTCTCCTCCAACTCCTGTCATGTCTTTCACTTTGGTCACATTAGGTTTCCAACCCAACACAGAATTCATCCCTTATACAGTTTGAATTTGACATAGAATATGGTTCCAGATTTAACAAAGATTCACTTTGTCCTAATTTCACCCCTAAAATCTTCCATTGTTCCCATCTGCAACAGCAACGACGCATTTTAGATAAGAACAGCTGATAAGGAGATGCACATCCTCAAGAAGTCACATTCAGAGTTCATTTCTAAGAACATCATCCTAAGAACACAGGGGAGCTGTTTAATGCAGCTTATCTTAATGCACCAAGAAAGCAAGTGACACTGAGGGCTCCTTGAACTACTCAGAAACTTCCCTCTTTACTCACATTACCAGTATCAATCACCGGCCTTATTAATGTGTGTTTTTAATTGCTTTATGGATTTTGTTTTACTTACTCTTCTTTTACTTCTTGTTGCAGATAATGTTAAGAGTCCTCTTCATTGATTATTGGCAGCTGCTGCGTTCTGAGAAAACCTCTTTCAATTTGTCTTTGCGGATCCTTTGACTTCCCGCTCCCACAGCCTTACAGCCTCCCCGAACGCTTCATAAATGCACTGCAATGGTCACATGAACATCTTGGAAGGGGAACCTGCACAACTCCTCGTTCCCATGGCACTTTAGGAAGAGCACCCGGAAAAGCGGCAAGTCCAGCAGGAGCTGGAAGCCCTGGGAAAGATGAATCTCATCGGGAAGCTCCGCAGAAGCTTCCGAACGCTGGTCATTCTCCTGGCCACCTTCTGCTTGGCAAGTATTGTCATCTCTGCCTATTTCCTCTACACTGGCTACAAGCAGGGAATGGCCCTCGTGGAAACCACGGGGCAAGCGGAGTGCGAGGACCTCAAACTTCTGCCCTACAGGTCTGCAGAGCTGAGAACACCTAAGCCAATTGATCCCTCTAGGACTGATCCCACTGTGCTCCTGTTTGTGGAAAGCCAGTACTCCCAGCTGGGGCAAGACATCATAGCCATCCTCGAGTCCAGCAAGTTTCAGTACCACATGGTCATTGCACCAGCCAAGGGGGACATTCCCCCTCTCACAGACAACGGGAGAGGCAAGTACACGATTGTTATATATGAGAATATTTTAAAGTACGTGTCCATGGACTCGTGGAACAGAGAGCTTCTGGAAAAATACTGTGTGGAATACAGTGTTAGCATAATTGGTTTTCATAAAGCCAACGAGAACAGCTCCCCGAGCGCCAGGCTGAAAGGGCTGCCGTTACAGCTGTACAACAACGTGGCCCTCAGAGACTGCGTGGTGAACCCTCAGTCGCCCCTGCTGCGCATCACCAAAGCGCCCAGGGTGGAGCAGGGCCCCCTGCCCGGCGAGGACTGGACAGTGTTCCAGTTCAACCATTCCACCTACCAGCCCGTGCTCCTGAGCGAGCTGCAGCCCGCCCGGCCCACCCCCGCCACGCTGCCCAGGGCTGCTCTCTATGCAACCGTCATCCAGGACCTGGGCCTGCACGACGGCATCCAGAGAGTCCTCTTTGGGAACAACCTGACCTTCTGGCTCCACAAGCTCATCTTCATCGACGCCATCTCCTTCCTGTCGGGAAAGAAGCTCACGCTCTCCCTGGAGAGGTACATTCTGGTTGACATCGACGACATCTTTGTCGGGAAGGAAGGGACGAGGATGAACATCAACGACGTGAAGGTAAGGCAAGAACTGGGGGATACCATCCCAGACACGTGTGTGGGCACTAGTGGGTGTTTAAAAGGAGACAAAGCTTGAAAAAGCTGAGGAGCTCTTTTTCCTGGTAAGGGCTCAAAGTGCACGAGTGCAGCCAGCAGATACATAAACCACAACCTGAGATTAAAAGCCATTTTTCCCACATACATACATACAGAGGTGCACTTATGGTTGTGTATATGTAGGGACAGACACAGGTATGTTGCACATATACATGAAATATCTTCTAGAGGCCTGTTGTTTATTGTTTCTCTCAGTACTGCTGTAAAGTAGCCAGAACAATACAAGACGGTTGCCTTTTTGAACCTCACCATCACTGAATTTAAAAAGAACAAAAAGAGCAAAAGGAAAAAAAGAGCCTCAAGGAGTTACAGCCCCAGCATGACTTCTAAGAGTTAGCGTGATAATTTTCATTACCAGACTAGCAGGTAAGGATTTAAAGTTACCAGTTACAGGGTGGAAGCACAGCATGCACTTGAGCAAGTGACATAAGCATCTGATAGAGTGAAAGGCCCACAGGCTACTCACTGGGGGCTCTTCTACACTTATTTTCCTGATCTGTAGTATCCAGGGACACCATTAAATTTGTTCAGAGTCATTTTCAAAGATGTGTGCAGAGATTCCTTCTTGGAAAGAATAGACAGAGCTCAACAACATGACAGTTATTTCTTGTCATTTTCCACATGTGGGAATCATAGTCAGAGACTAATTGAATCCCTAAGCATGCAATATCACATTCTCCAGCCTTTATTCTGGAGGGTTTATCCTGTAAATAACCAATGCTTTCAGGAACAATAAGCAAGCCTTTTGTTTTTAAAAGCAGATTTCTATTCAATTTCTAAACCCTTATTTCCATTTCTACAATTTCTATATTCATCTGCCTCCTCTCCAGACCACTGGGGTATCCAAATAGCCAGCAAGAGCAGTGGTCTCCCATGCAATTGAAAGAATTTTGCACATCAGAACACCTGGGGTGATGCTATTAGCCAATCCAGGCATATGAATGCTCATCAGGGCTGATTCTGAGCACCAAGCACTTGGAGTGCCTGGTGCCTTTGAGATCTGAGCACAAGCCCAGCAATCAAGTGCTCTCTCTCTGGAAATACATGGGGAAATGCTCTGAGCAAGGGCTCGTACACAAGAGGAAATGCACTCCAAAGGCAATTGTGAAACAAGTTTTCAGCAATAGCTTCCCACCTGTGCCTTTTTGAGAGCGTCTTTCTGACGTGGTTTGTTGCACTAAGGAAGCCTGTTACTGTTCCACAGCAGTTCAAGAGCCCCCACTGCCAGCAGGGCAGTGGCCACACAGAGACACTTGGAGATTCAGAGCTGAGCTCTCACTGGAATCATCTCATTATGCAGGAAGAAACCCAAATCACCCCCACTACTATCCAGCAGTCAACAACATTGCTAGGCAAACCTTTCCAGCTGTGCTTGGCACAGCAGCCATGCTTCCGTGCTCATTACAGGAGACACAGCAGAAAACTCCACATCCAGGGGCTGCAGTAAGAGCTGGATGTTGTTAAAAGCATTCAGAATTACATTTATGTGCTGCCTTTACCCATCTGAAAACCAACCAGACCACACTGCTGAATATCTAGACAATAACAAGGAAAACATCTGCTAGCATTCGGACCTTTTAAAATTTTTTTTCAAGCAATGCATGCTGAGCCTTCTTTCATTCATTATGTTTGAGTCAGGGTACAAAGGGAAGCTTTCATTCTTCCCACATTTCTCCAGTGCCAAATTAGCAGCTCACTTTCATCATAAAAACACCAAAAGTGCCACTCACAGGAAAAATCCCCTCCTCACCTCACACAAGTAATCATGTCACAAACACGAACCACAGGCAGAAATCTTCTGCAGGCAGAGGCTCAGAATCAGCCTCCCCCTCAAGCTCTCTTTCGGGGACAATAAAAAGTTTATCTCCCCTTTTTAGGTGAATGCTTCACACATAAATCCACCCTGCAACTTGAGCACCCATAGATACTCTGTCCTCAACATTAGGGATTTCATTCTGAATCAGTTACCTGGCACAGATTCGTTCCTCAGGCATTTCACAAACGCTTGCTACACAAATCAGTCTGTTCCTACAGACTGGACATTCCCAGCAGACATTAACCCACAGAACAGAATCCTGTTAATGAACATAGCACCGAAAGCAGAGTGCACTTTGCTTACTTTACAGAAAAGGGTAATTACAGCCAGTTAGAGAACAATCTCCCAGGTCACTGGGGAAGGAGGCAATTAACAACCAGCAGACCTGCCTTCACCCCATAAGGCACAGCAGCTTTGCTTGAGAGGCAAAAATACCCACTGCTTAGGAGGCTGATACTTCAGTCATGGCAAAGCCTTGCCCTGCCTTTGGGAGGAGTGGCTGTGGCTGCTCACAGAGAGCAGACATTTAGGGACTCTCTGCTAGGCTCTCCAAAGGTGCCATGCCCACCCAAATCCCTCAGGAATGCTTTAAAACACAGCCAGTCTCCTGATAACAATATTGGCATGTAAGAGTAATCAAACAAGTCAACCTGTGCCTGTGTCATTACTTCCTGCAACCCAAATGTTCTTATTCCCTCACAAAGCCATCTCTCAATTAGGTGCCTCAGGGAGATATGTATATACACACACACTTTTTATAAAGGGTGGCATCAGCTACAGAAACAGAGATTAGAGAACAGGGTTATTATGGGCTCTCTTCACCACAGAAGATCTCCTAGTCCCTGGTGTTGAACAAGTTGTGCGAGGTCATGTCTGGCTAAGTAATTAACAGGAACTCAGCAGAGCCACAGAAAGCTGTTTTTCCAAGCTTTGTGGAGTTCTATCTTGAGCCTAGTGACGCTCTGCAAATGAATTTCTCCCTTTCCTGCCTGCCAATATATTATCTCAGTGTTTGATTTTCCAAGGCAAAAGAATTCTTCAGTTAATTTGCAGAAACAGTGAATTTGTGTACTTGTAAATGATACTGGTTCCCAGCCACACGAGTCCAGTATCACTGGCATCAGTGATTTGGCAAAAAAACCCTGGAAATGTCTTTTTATGCTGTCTCTGGGAGAGCCACACAGAAAAAATAGAAAGCTTTCACCTTTAAAGCTTCCTTTTAACTGAGCACAAAGAGGGCTGCATTACCCAAACAAGGAGTAAGAACTTGCTGAACTATTTCTATTTTTTCTGTTGCCATAGTATGAGCCAGTACAATATTTACTCACCCAGGAAGAGCTCAACGCAGCCACCAGGGCTTTTCCAACACCTTTCACAAATACACATCCTATTGTTAACTCAATTCCCTGCAAGAGCACAGTGCAAGCTAAGGCAGTTACCCTTTAATAAATAAAACAAATAAAAACCACTCCAAATGAAGAAAAAACTTTAGTCTTTCACTTTGTACCCTCCTCTCAGCTCTACAATTTAGACTGCAACACACCTTCTGCTGGGCGGACTCAGGAACCACCTGTTCCCCTCTCTTCTCCCACTCTCCCAGCTGGAGCTGATAAGATAATCAAGGAGAACTTGCCTGTCCCAGCAGCACCATATCCCAGAGCCCCCTTCTCTAAAGCCTCTATTTCCCCTTTCTGTAATCCCTCTCATTGTCACTGTTGGGATGGGAGGATCCTTGGACTTTCTGAGCTACAGTAAAATGATGGAGCCATGCCTGGGGATGTCCTTTGTGTTAGTGCTGACTGCAGGCCCCCCTTCTCCTTGCAGCCTGTCTGCCTTCTCCTGCTGCCGCCCCCTCTGAGCTCCAGTCCACTTCCTTCAGTGGAAATAAGAATTTGTCTCTGACACCCCCTCACTGCCACAGTCTGCACTTGGTCTTTGACCTTCACCATCATTAAAATGCCTGGAACACTTAAAGCCTGTGATTTCTGGCTCATTTTAGTGTTTTCAAGACAAGAATTCATGATGGACTTGCATCTTTCCTGGCAATTCCAAATTAAAAAGTACTGCAACAGCAGGGAGCTGAGCTCAACCACTCCATCTCTCCAGCATATGATTATCCCTGATTTTTGTGCAAAGACAGCTGCTTTCAGGGGGAACTACTGGCAATGTCTGGGCCACATCACCAGGCACAACAGAATGGTCAGTCCTGAGATAAAACAGTCACCCTGATACCCTTTCAATAATAATAAGCCCCTTCCAGTAAAGTAACCATAGCCTTGGCCAGCCCAGGGAGAAGCTGAGCCCAGGAGATGTGTGAGCACAGGAGCCCCGAGCAGACAGCCAAGCATTAGTCACTGCAGGCTGGGTGGCACTTCTGTCACCTTTTGAAGCACTTGAGAGTGACAGTGAAGAACACAATGAAGTGGAGTTCTGCAGCTCCCACTTTTGGATGGGCTTAAAGTCTTTAAAAATGAATTTTAAAAGCAGCTGAGAGGCATTACATAAAAACTTTAATAATCTTTTTCAAAAATGGGAGTGCCTGCTCCATTCTGCTTCATCAGAGATGACAGTTAATTCAATATTTTCCTTGTTCAGGTCTCTTGCATCACCCAATTCTTTCTGTAATAATTTGAGTGTTGAATACTGCTCAAGTGCCTTGTCAAGACACATCAGACAATGTTTCATACTTCTTTTGATTCAACAGGGCCTGCTCTTTCATTCAGAACTTCAGTACCAATGTAGTTAAAAACCACAATTCCCTTGCCACCAGCAGAACCTGTATTCTCCTCCTTGGCAGCCTGATGGATTGACTGTCTATCCAAGCACCCTCCCTGAATTCTGATAGGTTTGGGGTTCTCTCATCTGCCACGTTCCCACTCCAGATTAGGTGGTCTTGACAGTGTTCTATACAGTCTTGCCAGAAAACAGATTCTGGTGGCTCAAATTTTCTACTTCTTGAATTTATTGAGTAATTATCTCCCTAGCAAGATTTTCCTGAAGGTTTGAAAACTCGCTTGGTATTCTTCTATCCCAGGGAATACACTGGTTTTTGGTCTGTAGGGTTACATGACTCCAAGGAGTACAGTTTGGCATTGTTTGTACAAGCAATTCATCTCAGATGCTAATCTCAGAACAATCTCTGTTAATCACAGAATTAATCTCAGATGTCTGGGATTTTTCCCCAAGGAAAAAGGTATAATATTCCACAAAGCAACAAATTAATTAAAAAAAAAAAAAAAGAGAGAGAGAGAGAAATCATCCTTCATTCTGGCAGTAAGAACTCAAGAGAACTTAATTTTGAAAAAGATTTTAAAATGCGATGTCTTAAAAAATGTCATAATACACTTTAAAATATAGAAATGGCAGGTCTTCCAGGTCAAAGTCAGAGATTTCTAGTGCTCACATCCTATGCCAAGCTGACTTGTGTCACTGATTTGTGGCACATTCCTCTTCTACACTTGCACTCATTTCCTAGATTTGTACTGATTTCTTGAATCCTTTCTCCCAAATAATTCTGAAGTCATAGGTTAGATCTAACTGCAGTACATTTCCAGGATACACATGGCACTCTATTTAATTTAGCCTCACTTAGGGAATCCATAGGAGCCAAAAACAACATCTGCTTAATATCAACCCCTCAAGAGACCTGCATTAACCTGAGCTTTAAAACAACACATATTAGTTAAAAAGGAGCCCTAACAGTTGCTTCCTGCACAGAAAACAGCACTCTGAAATGATGGAATAGCCTTGTAGAAGGGCCAGGCAGTGCAGACTGCAAGAGCAGTCATAATTATTGCCTTAAAAGCACTTGAGGCAGCAATAAACACATTACCAGGAGCCCATCTATAATGCAGCTCCTTCAGGAGCAGCGTTACTTAAGTGACTTGAAATAAGCCTTTGTCATCCAAATGGGAGCAGGAGGAACACTTAGAGCAAAAGCTCAATTTAGCACTCTTGCCTTTATTCAAATGATGTGCAAGTGGCAGTGCCCAGGAAAAGGGTGGTACAGGGAGAGATGGACAAACACGTGAGGAACTGAGAAAATTTCCAAGAGAAAAGGAGAAATTTGAGACTTCACTTATTTAGCAATAATTAACCAGGCATTTTCTGTCAACCTCTGTGTCACAATGAAGTATAAAGCCAAATATTTGTCTAAGTCTGGTTTCAAATCCTTAGACATATCCATCTATCCATCCACCTCTATAGCTTTATATACACATCCCCACAGAAATTACATCTTATGGTCTTTGTCTTTTCAATGAATATGGACAAAGACCCCTTCAATTACTGCTTTTACTTCCAATGTTCTACACCTCCACCTGTGTTCTTTCCATCCAGGCAGAAAAAAACCAACAAAGTACTAAAGAGTTTTTCACCTCATGGGAAATTCTAACATAAGACTATTTAGCAATTTCATTTTATCATTTTGTGTCAACAAAATTTCTAATGTTAAATATGGTAACTTAAATAGTCACACCAATTTTATAGATAATATCTTAAGATATAAGTTAGTTAAGAATTTCTCTCCAGAAATATCAGGGAGAAAACAAAACCATTTTATTTAATTCCATTAAGAATTAAATTTCTAAAATTTACCAGAAAATTAAAGGATAAGCTAATAAGAATTTCCTGCAAATCAGTGTTTTAGTTAAAACATGTCATGGCCTTCTTCAGGAAATAAAGCCATGGATCAAGTATTTTTTTCCCCTTCAGAAGCACAAATTATCAATGTCCTTTACCAAGCCGTGAAAATTTCTCTAAATAATTGTAATCCTTACTCTTTTCTGTGTTTCTGTTCTTTCTGCTAATTACCAGCACTCTCTTAGTCTGCTGTTCATATTTTTTATCCAGACAGCACCCAAACACAAGTGGGATCTGTGGTGTGGTACACACTCAGCTCCTCTAGCACATCACATCCCTGCTATTTTTAACACTTCTGATTGGAAAAGGCTGAATCCCTTACCTCAGAGTTTAATTTTTTAATTGATACTGTCATTTAATTGGCATTTTAGCATTTAGTTTAAAAAAAAAACACAAACTAAATCCATTAAAACCAATACCACCTTGCAATACTTTGTGACCAAGGTATGGAAAAATTCAAGGAGTTAGAGGTTAAGATTTTAATTTTCCTTTCATCCTACTCATTCAGCCATTTATCCTGATACTAAATGGGTGGAAAATCCTTCCAAAATGGCAAAATGACAAGGCAGAGGAAAATGAAGTTTATATTCCTGTTACTTGATCAACCTGGATTGCTCCAGTGAAACAGCTTCCTGTGGCATAAATCAAAATGTTGATTTATGAAAGGCAGAATGTTTCACTGGAATATGATTCAAACAAAATTGTGTTCTGCCAGCTCATCTGCTCTGGCAGACTAAAGGAAAAGGGGGCAGTTCATAGAATATTAAAAAAAAATAAATTCCAAAGACCATAATTAAATGTAGCTTTGGAATTGCTGATCTTCCAGAAATTAAAAAATGCAAGTAATTCACACTTTGCTGAGACACTTCTTTAATACAAGAATTTCCCAGGAAATTGATATTTCAGGTTTTTGCTGCCTCTTCATTTTATGTAAAAGCCAGAATTATTAATGTAGCTTTTACATTACATATTAAATCTAAAATATCAACACTGAGGCAATTCCTAAAAGTTGTCTCAATATTCCACTTGAACTGCCTGGATTGAAACAGACTCAATTAAAACCATGGGCTTCAGGACCTGTGTGTTTTTCACCCCAAAACATCAGCCCTTCAAGTAAAAAATGGTATAAAAAATGATGGAATTCACTTTTTTGACAGGAGACTGTATTTGCCTGCCTGGCCCAAACCTCATGAAATATTGGCTCTTAAAGCTGTCAGTGATTCTTGATAGCACAAGTGCTTTTTTGGTGGAGACCCAATTGTTTTAAGAGGGCAAATCACGTGGGCAGCAGGTTGTACCTGGGGAAAAGCAGCCTGGTGAAGAGCAGGATAAGGGAGAGAGGCTCAGGGGATGAGGATCAAAGTGCTTTGTCCATTTTCCAGAAATATTTAATCCCTGAGGGCTACAAGACTGAAGACCTCCTTTGTAATAATATTTACTGTAGGTTTTTCAATGAATTAGCACAAATGTTTGGGAATTAATTTAATATACATGCATAAATAAGCATTAATCTATATGAATCTATATTTAATAGAGATTAAATACTCTATAATCATATTAATTTAGGAGTTCCAGGGACAATGGGAACTGCTGAGGCTATACTCTGCATGGTTAATAGTAACAATAATAACAATAATAATGCATTACATTAAAAAAATAGGTTCAGCTGTAGAATGTGAATTCTTTAATTAAAAAAAAGCTCTGTGTCTTCCTAGTAATGTATCCCAAGATTTATGTGCATCACAAACAAATACTTCTGTGGTATTATAAAGTGTAACTCCACTCTATTTGTTATTAGGAAAGGGAATACAGTTTCCCATATGCTTTCCCTCTTGTTTCTGCTGTAACTGGGCACAGGCTGCCAGTACATTATCAGGAAACAAAACCCCCATCCCTGGTGTAAATATTGCAAGCTGAGTGTTAAAGACCAGAGGGAACTTAGGGCAGGAAACCTGTGCCTGCAAGGAGCCCATTGTAGGATGGTTAAAACCACCCTTCTGCTCCTCAGCTGCTCAAAGCCAGCTGAGATTCCACTACAGAAATATTCTGGATTGTCCATTTCACTGGTGACCTAACACGTGAACCCCAGCAGAGGAGAGAGGGGCAAACAAGGGGAAATGCACAGCTCAGAGAAGAGCTTGAGGAATAAAGAAGGTTTTCCACAATGGAAAAATAGCACCCAGCTTTTAGCTCTTTATCATCCTACAGCTGCAAATTATTTCCAGGATTTGGATGTACACCTTGTCAAGCAGTCCTGTTTGGCTAGCAGAGCATTACCCAAGCAAAGCCTGTCACAGCAATTCAGTATTTGTGATTTTTAAACAGCTATTCCCATATAAAATAAAATTATGGCATTACCCTTCAGCTGTGAGAGTAATAGAATCTCTCACTTCAGAAATGAGTGGAAATTTAGTGTAACAGCTATAATTAAAAGCTTGATAGTTTGCTGAACATATTTTTCCCAGTTGAATGATCCTGTGTTACATGAATTCATACTTTACACTGCAAGTAGCTACAGTTATCAATGGGAATATTTAGAGGGAAAAGTGCTGCCTTTAATGATTAAGATCAAAAGCAACTAGGTTTAAAAGTTAACTGCCTCAGTAATGCCACTTTCTGGCTGCCACCAAAATGCATATGAATGGCTCTGAAATAGGAATCTGTTTTAAGCAAAAACCAACCATTTCCCCCCCAACCTTTCTGTGCCGCTTCTGCTTTTTAAGACAATGCTATACAAGTATCCAATGTGCTGGTGAGATCAGCTCTCCTCCCTGTTCCCAAGTGCTGGAGACCTACTCACCACAAGGGCTCACAACCATATGTGAGAACAGAGAAAAGCCAAGAGTTTCAACTGTTATGAGACTTAGAAAAGGATCCCAAACACTGATTTTTCACTGGATTGTTATTGCCATCAGCCATTATTACTCTTGCAAAACATACTGCTCCTCTAGGGTCTGCTCAGGGAGCTTGGGAGCAGCTGGCTTGCTGTGGGCACTTACACAAGGCTAAGCTGGAAAAGCCATGTAGAAGGGCTTCCTGTTAGCAGAAGTTTCCTTCCTAGGAAGTTACTGGAAGGACTGAAAGATTTCATCACTTTACCTCAATTACATTGGACCACTTGAATTTCTCAAGAGTGCAGGTTTGAGTTTTTTGCCAGTCTATATACCAGAGTGATCTGAGGAAGAGCAGTACTTCAGTTTTGCTCTGAGTGTAATTTTCCTACTTATGAGAAAGGTGTGGTGATACTTTTGAACCTGAAACATTTCCTTTGACTGTTAAAGAGATTCCTTCTCAATTTTACCTGAAATTACCTCCTTTTATGAAAAAGTAACCTACTGGAACTTCTGAAATCAGTGATTTCAAATGTGCCAGCCTCAGTTGTTGGTCTGGATTGATTTTGTTGGACAACATACTCGCCTTTCATGTTTCTATTCAAGAGAATTGAGTAGAAAGGTAAGATGAGCGTTGCCATTTTACTTTGGATCTTCCAGTCTCCTCCTCTGGACAGCTCACTATGCTGTCTTCATGCTGGGAAGGATAATAAAGCAGTGGTAAGCAGGAGGATTTTCCAGGATGGAAGGATTTTAAACCTGTCCTGGAGGACAATAAAAGTTTTAGCTCCCTCTGCTCTGAGCCTGAAGGAGCAGGGGGTGGCAGAAGCACTCTGATCTCTGGTGAAAGGGATGCGGTGTAAAGCAAGAACATTTGCCTTGAAATTCCCTTTTCATGCCACAGAAACATCCAATTCTAGTTATCAAAACACTGAAGCCAGCTCCCTGGATAATGGAAGACAGCATCACAAAGAAGGAAGAAAGGTCAGAGAAGTTAAGCTCTGCCAGACAAGTATCAAACAACTCAAAAATATTAAAAAGCAACACTCAGTCCTAGTGGTTTTTAAAGCACACCCTTACTCATCAAGATTCTGCAAACTGAAGGTTTCACAATAACCAAGGAAAACAGTTCTCCAGACTTTCCTGGTTTCTGATTTTTATGGGGAGGGTGGGCAACGGGCAGACTCACACAGGGAAAAACCCCAAAGATACGGAGGCACTCTCTTAAAGCCACAAGCCAGATCCATCATGGTGCCAACACACCACTCTGAGCCCTGAAGGACAGACCTCAGCTCAGGATAGATCACCTGCTCCAATCTCTCCTTTATGATTGAATGTGTGCTGTAAAAAAACCCCCTTAATTCCCCACCACAAAGCATGTACAGCAGTTAGTTCTTAAGCAGTAAATTTAAGGCAGGGATTTGACATTGCTGGTAGGTGCTCAGAATTTTGAGATAAATGTACATGATGAGAACTTGAAGGAAGTTTTATTTTTGTGACAAGTTATCTGAGTGAATGATTTTCAAGGGCAGTGAAGGAACAGAAAACCACTCTGATTAAACCTTAGTAGATCCAAGTCCATAAATTAAAGAAGATAAATAAGGTAGCCTCCACTAGTCTAGCCTTTAAATAATTTATAGCAACTGAGTACCCACCTGTAACAGATTGTAGACTTATTTTGTAGTTCTTTGCTTTTTTGCTAAAGAAAGCAAGTCTGAAGCACCAAGACACAAGAAAAAGAAACAATATACAACTCAACCAAAATGCAGATGTTGCTGTTACTTGTCTTTTACCCTACATTTGTATTGTGCCAAAGAGAGAGACAGACTTTGATCCCTTTTTTTTGGCATGGTCTAAACATGACCTGAGCTAACTAATGACCAGTCTGGGTTTTATCTCAGTGACATGCAGCACAGTGACTGACACCAGCACAGTTTCCTGCAACAGGACCACTATGGCTCAACATGCATTTTTTTATTAATATACTACTTTAGACTTTGATGTTGTTGTCCCTGTAAAGCCTTGAAAGGGTTTTGCTGTTCAATACTTATTTTAGGGATTAATTTTGTGATTGTTTAGGGCTGACATGAGGGTTCTGTCCCTGCCTTTTGGGCCTCTTTAGAGAGAGACAAACCCCACCTGCCTCATGCAGATGTGGATATGGGGAAAGAGAGCATCTCTTCTTTTTTTCATGGGGCTGTGATGCTGGCCAGGCTGAACTGCAGCCATAGGGAGCAGAGCCACTGAAATGAAAACAAGCACTCCTGATCATGTTGTTTCAAAAACTGGACCAATAATCCTTCATCTCCCACTGGCAGATTGCCTTCCCCTGCTTCCCCTGCCTGAAGAGCCTTTCTTCAAGAGATTTCTTTTGCTGGAAATGCTTAAGCTTCTGAAAAGTCAGAACTGATAAGAAATAATCCCTAAGCCCCTTCACTGCTCAGCTCCAAGTGCCACCAGCTCCTGTCCCTGCTGCATGAACCTGCAGGGAGGGATCCTGCTCAGCCCCGGGCTGGTGCCAGCAGGCTCCCCACAGCCCAGGGAATTGCCAGCTGCTCCCAGCTTGGGCACAGGCTGGCTTTTCCCCTCCCAGGGCTTGTCAGCACATTTGGTTAGTATTGCTAGAAAATCCTTCAGAAGCAGCAGTGATTGATCCTGGAGACCCTCAGTGCTCTCCCCAACAGGCTGTAAATCTTCTCAGTGGGTAGGGCTGACACAGAGCAGCAATCACTGCTGCCAGGAAAGCACTGCAGCCTCTCCCTGCTCCTGCAGCTCCAGCTCCTGTGCATGCTCCCAGCCAGGCCTAATGCCCTTGATCCTGCCCAGAATGGGGGGCAATTGCCTTAACTCATCTGTGTGGCCCTGGTTAAAATTAATCCTGCTTTTTATTCATGCTCTTTATCTTCAGTTCATACTTTCTGCCCTGTTAGACTGTCCCCTTGCTCCTCATGTGAGCTTTTTGCTGCTAGATGCTCTACCAAGGCCAGGAATTCCTTTTTCCAAGAAAAGAGACTGGATAATGGCCATGGATATTTTTATGTATCTGTGCACCCACGCTTGTGCAGTTGGTCAAGGTGCTCTCACTGCTGGGGTATCTGTGTCACACTCAGCATCATCTCTCTTCTAATCCTAAATCAAAAGCCACCTCCTGAGTTCTCAGGGATGTTATTCACCACTTAGTCATGAGTGAGTAGTAAATTTGGTGCAGTATCACCCCATTCATCTCCTTCAGCTGAAACTGGCTGAACCTCTGCTGGGACAGATGCAATCCTCTGGGTCAAATTAAATGCAGGTAGCCTCCTGACTTTAGGACAGAGTTACAACACAGCAGCAGAAATAGATCTGATAAACTGGGTGTTCCATTCAAGAAGGAAGAATAATTTTTTTCTATTTCAAATAAACATACTACACAAATATGTGCAAATCATCACCTTTGTCTTGCTTCAAAGAAACCCAGCTATCCTGTCAGACCTCACACCAAGGCAGCCAGCCCCGGAGAAATGCTGAACAGGCTCAAGTAATAGCTCTACACTAAAAAATAGATCTGCAGCCAGAGCTGGCTGTGTTCAGCCTCAGCTGAGAGCTCCCTGTTAATTATTTATATGGCACTATGGATTAGCAGGGCGCTTCATGGGAATAAAAGCATGAGGAAATGCAGTCCCACCCCTCGAGGAGGCAGGGCCAAAGCCCTGGCTGTGCCCAGTGCTCTGCAGCCAGCACTGGCAGTGGCACCATTTGTGGGAAGGATTGGGTGAGAAGTGTCTCCAGGTCTGTGAGGCTTGGCAGTTTCCTCTCATCCAGGCCCTGCTATTCCAGTCAGGTTTGGCATAGGGTGTAGGGTGAGTGATTTCAAAATCCCATTAGAGATTTTACTGACTCCAACCCCTCAACTGCTTTCCAACCACTAAGTCAATAATGTGGATTCTTCCTAATTCCTCTAATTCCTACACTCTGGTATTATCTGCTATAAGCATAGGAAGTGGGCTTAAATCCTCACCACACAGAAATCATCAACTCAGCTTCCCTGGGCTTATAAATTCCTCACCAAGCTGAGTTTTAACAAGTGCAGATACAGCTGAGTTGATTGTCCCCCTTATGACAGAAATTTATGCTCCAATCTGAAAGCTGAAAATAAGGAACTTGGAATCCCAGTCTTGCAGTGACCCCATCAGTAATGTCAGGCTAGACATCACTTCTTTACTGACAGCTTTCCTGTCAGAAAATAGCAGTGGCTAGTTATTTCACACCTTCCTTACAGTCATTACTATGATTTTAACTGCTTTGTGGTATTCCTATCAATTCCAATTCCACCAGCTTTGAAAATTGCCAAGACCACAGCAGGCTTAGTCAGATTTTTTTATCCTAGCATAGATTTCAGGGAGGGAGCAAGAGCGGGAAGAGGCAATCAAAAAATCACATCCCGACAGCAGCTGCTTGCATTGCAAAGAAACATTGCTGAAAGCACTCTTCGCTTTTAGTTTTCTTCTTCCAAAAATTTTCAGCTGGAAATTTAGAGTAAAAACTGTTACTTTGTAGTCCTCCAACTTTGCACAGACCACCAGCAAATTGCTGCACAGAAGAGCTCGGGAATGAACCTCAGGGCTACGTAGCTGCACAAGCACTAAGGACAGATGTTGGGGACAAAAACGAATACATGCATTAAAAGACTTCTTGGTATTAATAACAACTATGTGCCATAGAAGCCTGAGAAAACTGTCTGGAAGTGAACAACAATTTTGGTTGGAAGGAATTTCTGGAGGTGATCTAATCTAAGCCCCAGCTCAAAGCAGAGGTAATGTTAAAGTTATATATGTGCAAATATTTGCACATATTTTCTGTCCACAGTATATATAAATAAAAAGTACTGTGTATATAGTGAGCATATCCATATTTTATACACACACAAAAGCAGAAACCTGCAGCAGTGCAATCACTATCCAGCACTAGGATCTGCTCCCAAATGAATAATGCCTTTGAGTAATGGCAAGTGAGCCCATTTTTGACAAGATTCTCAGTCACATGCCTCAGAGGGTGATGGGACAGTGTAACCTTGGCCAGGCACCCCTGGGAAGCCGGGCACTGGCACATCCTCCTGTACCAGAAGCCCTTCTCAAACCAGTCTGTGCAAGTAAAATAACTCAAGATGACAGCAAATTACAGATAACTGCAAAGCAGGGATATCTAACTTCCTCTCCTTCCCTTGATCTCCTTCCAGACTGAGTGAAGAACTTTCTCACCTGCCCCCCCCCCGCCACAATGTGCATCCTCACCAACAGGCTCTGTAGTAAACTGGGATGCTGTTTCCTTGGGCAGCTCTCCCCTGTGGAATGCCCTAGAGCACCACGACCACACAGATCCTGCCATGGGCACAGGAACCTCCAAGATCTGGAGGTTTTGCTGCTTCCCAAAATTCACATTCACAGCATTGCCTCTGGAAGGGCACTTGTATGAGCAGGAGCCCTAATAAAATGCCAGGCTGTCTGCTCCACACTGGGGAAATGTTAAATCCTGCAAATCTTGTGTCCTTCCTGTGCTTTTCCTGATGCTCTCAGTTTCTGGCAATGTCCCTGAGACACCTCTGAGTGTCAGGAGTTTGGTTCTGTTTTACAGAAATAATTTTTAGAGCTGTCATAAAGATATTCTGACAGCTGCAGTTTTCAAGCTAAACAATGTCTACGTCTCAGAGACTTCTAGGATTTTTTCCTCCAAAACTAGACAAAGTTTTCACCAGCTGATCTCACAGACACTGATCCTTGCTTTCCCAAGAGCCCTTCTTGTCTCTAAAGCTGTTACCTGCCATGGGAACAGAATGAAAGGCACATGAAATAATACTGGTTAATAGAATACTAGAAAAAGGACAAGGATCTGTGCATCACGTCCCATAAAGAATCCTTTTTTGGTTCAACTGAAGTTTCAGGGATCACTTGCACACACACAAACCCACAGCTGCATATACATCTGGCTCCCTACAACCAATACTTGCCTCACTTTCCCCAGTAAGAGCTATGAGGTTCCATAGTGTTGGCTCAATCCATGTGGCATCTGCCCTCCTCACCCCAAACACCACTGCCCATGCAAGGAAGGGCTCATGCTTTAGCAGCTCTATAGATCCACTCAGACCTTTGTGGGGGGAGCAAAGCCTCTTTAATTCCTTGGGCTGACTTTCAGGTTCTGTTTTGCCCTAACAATGTCTTCAGAAATCCAGTACTGCATTTTAGCGTTGTTATCACTTAACTTCGATTTGGAGTTTTGCTCCCCAGAGAGGCACCTTCTACCTCAGCCTGGCCAGCCCATGCTTGGCATCAAAATCAGGCAAAGTCATTCATTTGCCTTCTCTAAGGATTTGAAAACCTCTACACTTGCCTCAGCCAGAGGTGTTTTGACCTTTAATTAAAAGGAAAATTTGTTGTCTTCCACTGAGAAGGCAGCAAATAATGAACTCATTAAAATGAGGTTACTGTTCAGGCCTTAGAGCAGTAAGAGCCAAAGTCTCATTAGCAGCTAACAATCCAGAACATAGCACATAAATAAACCTAATATGGCAGAGCAAAATGCCTTGGTGCATTAAATTTGAGCAGAATCAAATGTTTACAGTCAATGATGTGTGGGACATGAAGTTTTAATGTACTTAATGAAGGAAAGCAAATTACTTCCTATTAGGCATGAAATGTTCCTGAAGAAATCGCCCCAAAAAGTTGGTTATGTAAATGAAGGATAGGGTTATAATTAACAAGGACATAGCAGGGAAATATCAACTTCTTCCTAATAGATGCACCAATTATGAAGCATAAAGACACAGCAACTTCAAATCTACAAAAGGTAATTATATGGATTCATGTAAAAAGTTGCTGAATGCAATATAATGAAGAAACTGTATCTTGTGTCAGAGAGAAGCATCATTGACAAAGCAAAGAATCAATTAAGTTAAATCCGTGAGTTTCGAGAGATTCCAGGCAATTAAGGGATTGTATTTGAAAGAGCAACTTAGATTACCTTAAAAAAGGCCCCTGTCTTTGCTTAGTCAGACACAGAGATGTGCCTGTTTGTCTGTGCACAGTGTGCTCCATGGTTCTTTCCTTGGCAAGGATAATTATTAAGCATGATCTATTCAACTGTCCAAAAATAACCACCTGTGGGTTCAACAGGCAATGCTGCTTCTATTTCCACAGGGATGGGATGGGGACCACTGAGCCCCCAGGGAAGGGGGGATACCTGTGAGGCCAAGGACAGCAGGCAGAGTGGGAATAGCTGTGTGGCACCTGGTCTTGGAAAGGGAACAGCTTCCCAGCTGTTCAAATTCAATAGCCCTTCTCCACCCTGCAGAACCTTCAGAATCAAATGAAATAAATACCTTCTGCCTCCCATGGAGCCTGTGCAAATCCCAGGAAGGTTTCTGGCCCTGGATGCCAAGGATGGGCAGCCTCTGACTCTTTCATTAAAGATAGGAAAGGCAGACCCTAATCACCTAAAAAGCTGTTCCATATTAAGGGTGTGGAAGACATCAGTGCCCTTCCTCCAAACAGACAAGCAGTGACAAAATAAATTTGGACTGTCTTAGCTGACAGTATCTTCTTAGCATTAAAAAGAGGGGAGGTCACGACAACAAAATTGAGCTGCATATTGCATAAATTAATATGCATATATGGAAATTGAAATGGCAAAAAAAAAGTCCTTAGGACCAAGCCAAATCCAGTTTGAGTGACAGATTTGCCCTTTAGACAGAGGAAAATGCTTGACACACTGCAGGTTCCAGGATTTACATCTTAATCCTCGCTGTGTTTTTAATGAGGCCTCACTGGGCTGGAAGGCTCCTGCCTATCCTGCAGCCCTGTCATCTTACTGAGATGTGAGGGGAGCAGGAGAGGAGCCCAGGTGATGAAATGATCTTTGTTCCGTGCCCCTTCGCCTACTATATGTTAAGTGATGATAATTTCTCAAGATGTTCTTCCCTCAAAGGAAAATTAAATTGATTTTGCTCAGCCCATCAGTCTTTCTCAACATATCTAAAATGCTCTAGATAGCTTGGAAAATTATGTTCTAAAATATAACGACTCAGATTCTACGCTTCTGACTTTAATGGTGTCAATTTAGTGGCAGTTTTTACCAGCTGGGGATTTTCCTCAATGTCTCAGCTAACAGTGGTGTTCATCTCTGAGATTTCACATTTTAGTGAACATTTACTTGTTATATATTATGTAAATATAGTCCCACATGTGAAATTGTCACAGGATTGAAATAATCAACTTACTAAATGTCTGGCAAGATAGGCTGGAAACCATACAACTACCTTAATATTTAATGCTAAAGCACAAGATTTACTGTCATAAGATTACTTTATTTCCTTCAGCAAGGAGAGCAATTTGCTTGGTGACTGTTGCAGCTGATAAACACTATCTCAATTTTACATCTGCCTTGCCACCCTAAGTACGTTTCTATTTAAAAAAAACAAGGCAGATGCACCCTGCCTGGAAATCTCTTTTATTCCACTCACACACCTCAGCTGCTTAAACCCTGGTTTCATTGTTTATCCTGCACTGGAGATACTTTTGGTTTCTGGTCCTGAGTAGGGGAGCTGGTCCTTGCTTAAATTAGACCAAAAAGCTATTTTCCTGCACAGTTCAGGGAAATTATGACCGTATGGAATGTAATTTTTTCAAATGAAGGATGACATTAGCTGGGCTAGGGGTGTGTGTAAACCACTGCAATCATTTTATCTTTGAACTCTGCAGGAACATGAAGGTCCAATCAATAGAAGTGTTATTAATAGATAATAGGAAAAGTTCTCAAGGGCCACATAATAGAGACACAGAAAATGGATGACAACAGAGTTTATAACCTATTCAGCATTGGCAAGGCCAATAGGGAGAGAAATGCACTCCCCATCTCACATGCAGCACACCCACATTCCAGGGGCTGGGGATCCCGAGCAGATTGTGCACAAGGACCAGCTCCAGGAGCAGTGCAGAGCTGACAACCAGTAGTAAACATCAAGTAAAGCTCACATAGGCTTAACCATCTTCTCTCATTCCCTAGTAGCTGGAAATATGTCCAAAACAAAACCTGGACAAGTGGCTAAGACTACCTATTTCTTCTATAAGCAGCACCTTTCCTTCCATTTCATTTACAGTGGGCTTATCTTAGCTTGGAGGAGAGAATAAAAATAAACATTAATTAAATTAAAAATTCATTTATGACATGGACACAGCATCTACCACAGGTCAAACCTGAAGCTTTGCTCATTCACACTTAAGCCTGAATTTGCTATTCAGACACAGCCCAAAACAGTCCTGCGGGTAAGTAAATCCCAGCGCCTTCATGCCTAGATGACAAGTAGTCTTCCCAATTTTATTTTGGGGTTTAAGCACATTTTATCAAGCTTCACTAATAACCCAGAGCATGGGTGACCCAGTGATCCAGTATATTGCTGCCTCTGAGTGGCTGGATTCGAGTCCTGCCACAGATCACTGCCCCAGTGGATAATATCCTGGGCCAAGCCACAGAACCATCACCTCCTTGGATACACTCTACCTTTTCTAGCCCATCAAACTCCCATGGAACAAATTAAGCTCTCTGTAATAGTCCTATAAAAAAACATGAGCCCAAAATAATAGTAATTTTTCTAAATCCATGTTAATTTCTTATTTATTTCAGGCTTTACTAGAGACTCAAAATTTACTGCGCACTCAGGTTGCAAATTTTACCTTCAACCTTGGATTTTCAGGAAAATTTTACCACACAGGTAAGAAGGAACTTCATGCAGTTAAATAGGTGACAGAATTTTAAATCTAGCTTTAAACATTCCCTTTCTAAATAATCAGTGACTCACTGGGAAATCTATGTTCCACCATTTCAGTGTCCAAAGGGGTAAAGACACACTATGGATGAGCTGCTCAGGTACACAAGGATGCCCTTGGTGCTTTCCTGAAAGATGTGTGGTGGTAAATCTTAGTGTTATAAAGGAGGCAAAGTAGTTGCAGACATCTCTCTAATTCCTCAGGAGACAGGCCAGCATAGAAGACAGAGTAAGGCTTCTCAGGTGTGATAGGTATGATGAAATAGAAAAGATTGGGAAAGTCATGTCTCAGAGCCTCTGAGGAGGCAGAAGCATTTCAATGGGATGCACCGGACTTTGTTATGCCTGTGAAGGAAATCTGTCTCAGTGATCTGCACATCAGGAGGGGTAATAAAGGAAAACATGATGAAAAGAAATTTGTACTGAAACCTGTGCTTCTGGGGAAGATGAGGCACTTCCACACCTCCTCCTCCTTGTGGCTCCTTTCTCCTTTTTGCTCCATTTCTTCACAGCACAGTACCCCCTTTTTAAAAATGTTATTTCTTTTCTTCCTCTTTTGCCTTCCCCTTCCCTGCACCTCCACTCTGGCTTCCCTCTGGTGCCACTGAGCTGTGCTGCTCCCTAGTACTGCTGAGGCAAGAAGAGACTCCCTGCAAGGGAGAACCTCCTGTCCTTTCCAAACCCCATAACCCTTCCCACCCCTGTTAAAGTTATATATGTGCAAATCCTGTCAGCCCACTCAGCCATCAGCCCACTCAGCCACACTCACTGAGTGATGCCAGGGAAACTTAGCTGGAGCTTGGGAGAAGGCAGCAAGAGGATGGGAGGATGAGTTTAAAACCTAGGAATGAGACAGCCTCTGCTTTCCTAGACCATGAGGCAGCTGGATGAGTAGAGAGAAGGCAAAATGATGTGTTTGCATCACTGTCACTAAGGCCAGGCTGTTTTCCCCTTGTGCAAGCACTTAATGCTGAGCAACTGCTGCCCAGGAAACCTCATGGACTAAAAGATACAGGCTGGAGAGCTTGGGGAAAATGAGAGGCAGACAGAGATGGAATTACTTGCCTGGAGTCATATAACAAGGCAGTGGCAGACCTGTGGGCAGAGAGCAGCTCTGGAGACACAAGGAGACACACAGCACTTCACACTGACCTGCCTGGGCAGCTGCTCCTGCTGGAGATGAACTGGACACACGTGCAAGGCAGCAAAACAAACAGCAGCAGCCTGAGGCTCTGAGCTGCTCTAAAGCAAACTTCTGCTTGGTTGTGGCCATCTCCAGAGCACAGCTGGTATCCATCATTTGTGTCCACGGCAGAGAAAGGTGATCCGTGCAGGGGAGGAGATGGAGGAGGAGATGGTTTTACTGTTAATATTATGACACAGTGGGCAGTGGCTGGCAGAGAATATGTAGCCTTTGTGAAAACCTCACTCCCCAACCTGCCACTATTTTTCCTTCTTTTCTTCATCCCAACACCCTCCAGGTTGTCACAGGTTTTCTGATCAAATGCTGACCCATTGCAGAGTTGCTACTGCTGGAGAGAGAGAAAGGAGGAGGATATGCATGTGTGCCCATCCTCCTAAAGCTCTCAAGGCTCCCCAAAATAGCACAGAACTACTTCCCAAGCCAAAGCATGTCCTTGGCTCCATGAAGAGGCCTGGATGCAGCGGGGTTTTGAACAGAGCACTTCATTTACAGGGTGGGGATGGCCCTTTCTCATCTCAGCTTTCTGGAAAGCTTGCAGCATATTCTCCATGCAATATACTCTTTATTAACTCATAAATAAAGCCTGGAAAGGTGTTCTTTAATTACTGTACACGTGGTTTGCTGACCCACAGAGGCTTTTGCTAGCAGGTACTCAGCTTCCTTAGTGTGGCATTGTGCTCTCCTTTCCAAAACTTGGATCATTTTAAAACTACAGGAGAGAGATGAGTGTGAGGATGTGTTGGCAGATTAAACTGTTACACATTTTCACAGAAAGATGCCACCGACAAATCAGATATTGCAGTACATTCAGGCCACATCAGCTGGTAAACTCTGCACTGCATTAACACCATTAACAGAAAGAATGAGCAGACCCTGTTAGTTCTGCAGCTTTAACACTTTCCACTTGTTCATGCTGCAGCAGTTGAAATTAACACATTCTCAGGATTTGCACTGTAGATGTACAAGATTATTGCTAGCAGCTTCCAACTGTATAACTATGGTTATAGTTATAAAATATGGGGTTAAATACTATGCACAAACAAACTTTGAATTATTACCTGTGTAAAGTGCACTCAAAGCAAACACATGCTCATCCTGTTCACAGGTTTCATGCATTTTTCAGATTTCACATTTAAATGAAGAAAGTTACAGAAAGGATGTTGATTGCACAAGAAATTAAAACCTCAAGATCCCTTGTTTAGCCTCCAATACTCTGAGTAAAGGGTTGGGCAGAAATATTTAAACAATATAAGCATCCATCAAATTCTACATTCAAACTTTGTATGAGATTTTTTTGGAAATAACACTACTTCAGAATTCATAAAATCAAACAACATTCTTCTCCCAGGTTTGTGAGAAAAATTAACCTCATAAGCAATGCCACTACCTAAGGTTAAACTTCCAACCTTTCTGCCTCACCTCTAGCATTACAGGATGGGGTTATTCTCCCTTAAAACAGAAAACATGCTTCATCTTGTTTGTTTTTTGTTATAGTAAAAGAAGTGCAGAGTTTTATTAGGTGTATATCTAAATGTACCAAGATATTAACAGGCAAAAGTAGGAGTTATTTCAAGAACCACACTCTACTTCAAAAGTTATTAAGGCATTAAATTATACTTTGACTTAAACCTACAATCTCTGATTGTAGTTCTTAATGTATTTCCAAGACTCACTTGTTTCCTCTTCATCCCTAACTTTGGCTTATCAAAGAGATCCTCAGTTGCCTCACAAACTCCATTTTCTCCCTGCTCTGTCCCATTTTGAAAGCCTGTGTTAAGTTTCTCCCCTTGCCCATTGCTGAGTGACTGCAAGTGAAGCACATACCCCAAAACCAGACAGCAGTCACTCCCAAAGTGCAGGGCACAGAGGGAGCAGCCATCAGGCCTTTCTTTTCAGTTTGGAATTCTCTAGTAAACACGGTTGTTTTCTTTTTCCAGCAGCACTCCCATCAGCAGGAGAGCAGCTGCCTTAGAACTTGCAGAGTGCTGCAAAGAGGGGAGCAAAGGGATTCAGTGAGTCTGGGAGAAAGTTTCAAAGTACTGCTCTCCTTGTGTAGTGGCATTCTTCAAAAACCACCTCAGAAACGGAAAATAAAAGCCAAGAGCTGAAGTGCAGGCACTGAACAGGCATCTCTGGATGTTCCTGCCAAGTAAACAGTGACATCCGTGGAGCATTTGCTTCCAGTGAGTTTTGCAAAACATTAAAGGGCCCGTAAGAAGACAGGATTTCTATGTTTGCATCAGGAGACTGATTTTGGCAATTATTTCTTAGACTGAAGCAAAACAAAAGCATTCAAATGGCAAAGAACACGAAGGAAATGTGCTAAAAACCAAATATTGTTGGGTAGCTTGATGGTGAAGCTACTGGAATGCCACTTTGCCTTTCCAGGCTGGAAAAACAGGGCAGATGGTGAGAGCAGCACTGTGTCCTTTCTCAAATGGAAGCTTTTCTTTGTTACAGTCACATATCCTCACTTCTGCCTGAAGCAGATACCCTTCACTAACACAGGAAGTTTTATTGGGTTTACTTCAAGATTAAATCTGGCCAAAATTGAATACTGAACCCTAAGAAATATTTGGAAGCCTTTTGCCATTACAGCTTCATGCTTTCCACCTAACTGTATTTTAAAACTTGTTTCACACTTGACCAGAAATTATCAGATTTCAATTAACCAGGGCTAATAAAGTGGTAGTTACAAGGAGGATAGAGGGGAAGCATTGGTACTATTTCATTTTTATCCCTATGTTGTCTTCATGGAGAGTATTTCCTATTTAACAGTGACATTATTATCAGGACACAATGGAGAATAACTGATACCTTTTCTTTAATACTGAACATCATCATTTGTCCAGCTTTCAAAAGACCTGGAAAACAGCATTAATATTCCTGACACTGTTTTGTCACTTTAAATCCAAGCTGCCAGGTTATGGGGATGAAAAGATAGTGTGGCATTAAAATACAGCAACTAGAGCAAATGGGGAGGGGGTGGCTTTTAAGATCATCGATGTTAAAAAAAACCAGTCCTACTCTTTATATTTAATATTCCCATAGTTCATAAACATAACAGGAACACAGTGCGACAAGCCAAGGACACGAGGGTTTTTGGCAGACTCTTCCGTGCTTAAAAAGATATTGTGGGCCTTTTTTGCTTTCTAGAATCTTTTTTGTCCCTTTCTTCCCTCTGCAGGGACTGAGGAGGAGGATGAAGGTGATGACCTGCTGCTGAGATCTGTGGATGAGTTCTGGTGGTTTCCCCACATGTGGAGTCACATGCAGCCACACCTCTTCCACAATGAGTCCTCACTGGTGGAGCAGATGATCCTCAACAAAGAGTTTGCAATGGTGAGTAAGAGTTCCCAAGAGATTTACTGGGATGCCTTCACCACCATGGCCATGCTTTCCCCACTGGTTTCATGCTTGTCTATACAATACCTATATATTTACTCAGGCATGCAAACAGAGGCAGTGAGATTAGAAACTCATCCCAAACCCAGCCTGTTTGAATCACAAACTGAATTTTGTCTTGGCCTTTCCCATTGACACTGCAGAGGGAGCAGCCCTGCCCCAAGTATCCTGGCAGGACCATAGGGATCAGAATCAGTGAAAACACAGCAGATAGCAGCTGGCAGTTTGTACACAGGTTATCAGCTTGGTAAACTCTGCTGCAAACATCCTCAGTAAGGCAGGGAGGAAGTCACAGTGAACCCTAAACCTGGTGTACGGTTTGAGAGAAATCTTGATGCTGACAGAGCCAACAAGTGAAGCTGCTGGATTCCACTGCGCCTTTTAAAATTACCTGCTTGGAAAATGCTCTTTATATAGCTAACCTCTCGCTGATATTGACAGATAATGGTGCTTCCCTTTTCCCCATTTGTGCTCTGAACTTGCACGAGCCACCTTCCCCCTTTGCCCAGACCTCACAGTACTTGTAGTATTTACAGCCTTTTCAGGATAATTCTGCTGGCTTATTGCACACAACAAAGAACCTGAATTCTATAAATGCTGGCTTTGGGAAAGACACTGTGTGGTCTTTGGTGAGGCACAGAAATGCCAAGCAACTAGAGCTGCTCACAGGAACTGAGGGACACAGCGGGGCTTTCTCAGCTGCTTTGGGAACAGCAATTCCCCACCCCTTCCCAGCTCCAAAATGCCAAGCCCCTTCCTCCCATCCCTCACATGAGCCAAGGCACATCAGGAAAAAGGCAGAGGCAAATGCCTGAACAAGCAGTTGGAAGCAATTTATTCCCTTGTTTATGGAAATATTTTCCTACCAACCTTTAAATAAAATTAATTAAAAATGGCTTAACTGTTTCCTTGTTATGCCAGACTTCCCCCCGTGCCCATCTCCTGCTTGGCAGGATGACTTCTTTTCCTTTCTACAGTTCTGCTTCCCTGTCAGCCTCATTCCTGGCACAGCCTGTTCATGCCTTTTGTGTAGCCTGGCCCAGAGACCCAAACAGAGCTGAGATTTTAAATGCAAGAGTAATTTTTTCAACAATCCATATCTCAAAAACACACAGTCCCTTCATCTTTAAACCCATGGGGAAATTCTCCTAGTATTTTCAGGAAGCATGGAGTCGTCCAGGTCGAGCCACCTTTGGGAGTAAAATCTATAGCATAGCCTGAAAACAGAGCTGGTAATGGAATCTGTTTGTAACTGCAACTCCAGAAAGATAAAGCCCGTGTCCTGAAGGGTAGAGACTCCTTAGGGTGCCTATAAATAAGGAGCTGATGTCAGTGAAAAGCTGCTGTTATTACACTTTTATTTCCTGCTAACATTTCAACAGGGGTTGTATCAACCCCTTGACCTTGAATCTATATGAGCTGTACGATTTACTTATGAGAACATTTCTTTTCAAAAGGCTTCCTCTGAAATTCTCTCTTGTGGGAGAAATTCATCTTCCCGATATGACAGCCTCCCTGATAGCTATCAGAGAGGTCCCAGCCTTGACTTCAGAGTGGGTTTCATTGCTCCCTGGCTTTCTCATCCTCACCATCACGTCTTATTTGAGAAACAAACTCCCTGTTCTGCAGCTGCACCTCTCTAAGCCCTCCGAGTTATATCAAGCCTCTTTCCATTATTCTTTGATGTCACAAGGTGGACCCAAATTTAAATTAGAATAGATAGAAAATGTGCTTGATGTTACATGTGTTTTGTTTGTTGTCCGCTATCTCTATTTAATATTATACTCAGGAGAACACAGCTTGATGCTGGTGCCATTTTCTCTTGCATTTCTCATTTATTGACCACATCTCCCCACCTCCTGTTTTTGCTCCACATAGAGGTGACACTCTGTGTCAGCTTCTGCAAGGAAAGCCGCAGCAATTATTTGGAAGTGTGATCACATTAATTCTTCACCTAATGCGCTATTTCTTTGTTCACTTTTTTTAAACATGGCTAAGGAGCTAACAGGGTTTTCAGGAAGGGAGAGCACACCATTATATCCAAGAACAATACTCAAGGTTGCTGAAGATCCCAAATAACACCCATAAGTTCTGTTTATTAAGACCTTTTGGCTCCTCTGGCTGGTAGATAAAAGCCTTGCCTCTGTTTCACAGGGCTTTATCCACATCTCCTAACAAAGCTCTATAAAATGGGAGCTGACAATTGCAGCCTGCCTCAAACAGCTCTGTCACAGCACACAGATAGAAATCAGGTATCTAAACAGTTCTGTACACACAGAACTAATTGCTAATTAGGTATCTAATTGCCCTGATTTCAGTGCAGATATGGACACCTCTGTGCATCTGCCTTCAAGGATTCCCTTCCACATACACTGCATGTAAACCAGCAGACTGCCTTCACCCAGAGCCCTCCAAATTGTTCCATCAATCCCTGAGATATTTATAATTTCCACTACTTACATGGTGAGAGGAAGAAACTTCCTCACATCCCACAATAAATGTCATTGTCCCATTGCTCTGGATCTGGCAGGCAAGCAGGGGAAGTTTTGCCTAGCAAAATCCTTATCCATGTGTACCTGAGTGATGGGCCCCACAGCTGCACCATCCATAGCCCCATTCCCAAAGTCCTCACTGCCAAATCTCTCATCAAGCACAAGATCCTCAGCCTCAGAGGAACAGGAGACAGAGATTTTAACAGAGGTAAAGTAAGTCACAGGCTACCCAAAGCTTTGCTATCCCAATGTCATCCTATTTATGTAAATATGGATGGTGTGTTCCAGAGCCTGCCTGAGGAAATGGGAAATTAGAATTATTTTGGTTATCAGTTGGGTTTGAGTTGATCGTGTTTCGTGGTTTGGGTTTTTTCCTCCATCAGAGAATCCCAAAACCCTTTAAAGACACTAATGAACAAAATCTCAGATTACATTTTACAAACTGATAATTCCTCAAGTATTAGTCTCCTTGATTATAGGCAATGCAATGGATACACAGAGAGGCAAAAAAATTGCCCAAGGGGAAGTCTGTGATAGCATATATTCCAAAAATAAAGCAAACCAAGCTTTCCCTGCCATCAATAAGCAGATATTCCTTCTCCCCCTTTGTACTTCCTTATCTGACAAAAACAAGTAGAATGTATGTAATCCAAAGCCTGTAGCTCTTGATTCCATCCCTTGGTTTGTTTGCTCAGTGATTACCTTCTGTGCTCATTTGTGAGTGCAGAGCCCAAAGCACGGCAGAGACAGGGCAAAAACTGTCACTGGCTGTACAAGGCAGATGTGAGCTGACAGGAAGAAGAAACAAAGATGTAGAACTAAACAAATCAATTGAGAACCTCTCTAGCAGCACCCCTTGGCTCCCACCTCCTGCTTACAACCAACTGCAGATGCACATTAGCACTTCCTGTGCCTGCCCCTCTTGAGCTGCTCAAACCACAGGTACACCAGGAGCTTTTAATACTCCAATTAAATCCCAACAATGTGAGGGCCCAGTGACCACATAGCCAAGGCAAAGCATCTACATATGGTGAAAAGAGCCTCATTTGTCCCATTATTAATATCTGTACTTAAAGTGGGGAAGGAGAGATGCCCATTGGAGATTGCCTCTAAAAATGGGTTAAAGAGGATAACATCATCCTGTGCAGCAGGATGAGATTTATTCTGCCTCACCTTATTTTCTTCTGAAATACTCATTTGCTGCATCACCGGCTGTCAGACAAAGCCAAAAGGTTGGGCACACTTAGCTGAGGTTGTATTTAGCTTTTTCATCTAATAAAAGCCTTCACACTTGCACCTTGACTGTGAAAAGCCCCACAGTAGACATAAAATTTATTAAATTAAAAGTTTGCGTTCTTATTTTCTCTGACAATGGCAAATCATACCTACATTCCAAACTAAACCAACAAGCACAAGTTTTCAAATGAAAAAAACCCAATGTACATTTTGAATGTAAAAATCATGAAATTGTTCCTCAGAATACACAAGAAAAAATGCTCAGTACAGGTATCTCTTGTACCTTGACACACCAGTATACTCCTCCTTTAACACATGAGTTTTCACTCCCAAAGTAAGTTTAATAACAAAATGAGAGGAAAACAAGAAATGTGCAACAGAAAATCACTAAAAGGGGACACACAGTATTTACTCTCCCCAGATGAACTGCAAATAGAACTGCCCAAAGAAAACACAATTATTTGATAGTTGTTGCTTGTCTATTGGCTTTCTGGGTACCTGATGTATTTCTGTGATGAAGTATGCAGTGAGCAGGTTTTATTCAGAGGCTAACTTGTGTTTTATGTTGAGAACTCCTGAAAAACTGCCTGATTTTATTTGTGAATGGCAGATCACCATTTCAGCATTCTGTTGCTATGGCAATTCCAGCATCAAACAGTAAGGAGATAAACAGGATCTTAGCATGTTCATCCAGATCCCTACTTTGGGATATGTCATCCAGAGCAGTGCTCATTGTCAACCCCAGGACACATATGCCTTACATCTATGTTTCTGTGTGGTCCCTACCCCACATTTGGTGAAGGTTTGTACATAAAAGCTGAAACAGGATATTCAGTCTGAGCATCACAGACCCCCGGCATGGCAATAAATGGCCAGATTTAAAGAAATCTTTTCATACAGCTTTTTCCTTTTTACATGTCCATGGCAAAAAAAAGAAATATAATAGAGAACAGGGTGATTTACCATCTGTCATTATAGAGCTATCCCTCATTCCACCCTTAAACTGACTCATGCCTCTCAAGCAGGTAACCGCATTAATAAACAGAAATTACATTTTGTTCTCAGTAAATTACAAAATAGAAAGTTTGGGTTTCTCTTTTACACGATCAATCAGTAACCCAAGGTCTTTACTATAAGGAGTGGATCATTTAAAGTGGTTGCATTGTGTGATGTAGGAAGGAGTGCTCCCTACAGATTTAACTTAATTTTTGCCAATTAATCAAAACCCTTTCTTTGTTAAGTACTTGAGGATGCCCAGCAGAACCTGCTGTTCCTGGAATTAAAGTAATCAATGGATAATATGAGCAAGAGGAAGGACAAAAAAACCCATAAAATAATCATCTCATATTTTAGCCATTTCCCTGTGCACATCAGTTTTAAAGGAATAGAAAAGAGCTGACGTGTCCGGTAGTACTGGGAGCAAGATGAATTTGTGTCTTTGGAAGAGATTTGCAAGATAACCTATAGATGATATTATGAAGATTCACATGTTTCCATATAGAAATGGAGCTAAACATAAATATTTATAAAATGTTAAAGTAGTGCAAGCTATTTTTTGCTATACCTTAATACCATGGGAAAAAATAAGGAGGTTCAGAAGATATGCAGGATATTTATTTATTAAACTAGGAAGGAATCTTTCTCCTATACCAGAACTAGGAAACAAAATCCCATGTATGCCACTGCGACATTTTTTTCCATCTGTTTACTAGCTTGGTAAAATAAGCAGCAGTGGTTCACTAGATCACCTTTAAAAAGAACCAGACAGGTGGGATGCATATCACAATATGTAACGGAACAGGAGGCAAATCCATTCCATGCAACAGCAATGGGACATCATCCAGCAGGATTACTCCTCACTGCAGTCACCCACCTGCAATTCCAGTTCTCTCCACCTCTCCCCATTTCCAGCTCAGCAGGTACAACCCTGTCTAGGGACAGCAGCTTCTCCAGTGCCACTGCATGCAGCTTTGGATAATGACCCGGGGGTTGTCTGTGTGTCCCTAACTGTGTCCCTCCCTGTGGTGCCCCGCAGGAGCACGGCATCCCCACGGGCATGGGCTACGCGGTGGCTCCGCACCACTCCGGGGTGTACCCGGTGCACGTGCAGCTCTACGAGGCCTGGAAGAAGGTGTGGCACATCCGCGTCACCAGCACGGAAGAGTACCCACACCTGAAGCCTGCACGGTACAGACGGGGCTTCATCCACAATGGCATCATGGTACACTGCATTTCCATGTTCATAGCAATACTACTGCAGGGACCCCGCGGGGGGCTGCTTTTACTGAGGCCTCAGGTTTGCCAGCATCCTTAAAATGCCCTGGGATCCAGCGGTTTTAAGGCTGCCAAAAGAGTGCATTTGTTAGGCAGTTTAAGAGAGGGGATAAAACAAGTCACGCAGGCTCAGGCAACTGCAGAAGTGTTCCTCAGAAACTAAATGTGCTCGTGGTCCCATCAACTACCAAGCGAGTCATGGCTGCGCTCTCTGAAATCATTAAACTGCTAAGACCTCTGTTCCCAGCTCTGCTTCATCTTTATGCATGAAAGGATGAGAAATCCATCACCTGGGAAGGTGAACAGGTGCAAGTAATCTCCTCCAGCACTTCTGCAAGGCTGAAGTTTCAGCTCTGCTCCTGAAATTCCCAGAGGCAGGACTGGGACACCAGCCTGACTCTCACACCCTGTGCGTGTGTCCTAGGGGAGAGAAGGCTCCTCCCATGCACTTAAAAGTGCACAGAGGACAGGAAAACTTAGCAAGCCCTTTGGCCTGTCCTAAGAACCAGCTGCAAACCTCTAGGTTGGGTGTGCTACAGTGAACTGACAAATATTCCAAGGGATGGGTTAAAGTCCCAAAAGCTGATCTGAATGTTGCCTGTGCATACCAAGCCCAAATTGTGATCCCCTAAGCAAGGCAGAGGGAGCGTCTCAAAACCAAATTCCTGCAGAGTCCAATGACTGCTGGAACAGACTCAAAATCAGCAGTGTTTTTACACATGTACCCAAATGCTCTACTAAATACAGGTTTTGGTTGTTGTTTTAACTGAGTAAAAAAATATAAAATATTGAATAGAATTAAGGGAAACGAAAGTCCTTCCCCAGGTCGATTATGGCACTGCAATACCTGTAAGCTGCTGCTCCTCTGTTCCCAGGTGCTCCCTCGACAGACCTGTGGCCTTTTCACTCACACTATTTTTTACAAGGAATATCCTGGTGGTCCTCAGGAGCTGGACAAAAGTATCCGAGGAGGTGAACTGTTCCTCACCATTCTCCTGAACCCCGTAGGTACCTTCTTTTGCTGTTCTTTGGATGTGCTGACCAACAGGGAGGAGGGAGGGAGGGAAGGAGATCAGGTTGGGAAATCAAAACCAGGACCCCTCGCTCAGAGGTAACAAGCAGTTTAAGAAGAAAGGAGAAAAATGTCTTCTGCCAATTTCCAGGTACGACTCTACATGCAACAATTTCCTGGGAAATGCATTAATTCCTGCTCCTTATTGTTTCCCACCTGAAGTCAGGTCCCCCTGAGAGACATGTCTGAAGCTGTAACTAACCCGTGAGGGTAGAAAAAATTCATCTTGTTAATTTTTTTCCTTCTTCCATGAGCTTGGCTCCTCAGGCACTCCTCATACAGCTAAATGGAAACCCCAGGGCTCAAGCCTGATATCATTCCTTCACCACCAGCTCTTAAAAATAGGTTTTGAGCAGCTAAAAAACTGCCTGGTACCATTTAAGACAGGAGCCTAGAGGTGCAAGGAGCAAGGGAAAGAACCAAAATCCCCCATATATCAATTATTTGTTTCTTGACATTGTCCTCCCTCCTTCCCATTGCACCCAAACAAGCTGCACTAGGCACAAGATGAATGTCCCTTGTCTTGCCAGGTGGCCTCATTTTCAGTGAGTTTAAACTGCAGTACTCATTGATTCCTCTGCAGAGCTAAACAAACTTCAGGTGGAGCTGACTCTCAAATCCAGGTCACTTTTATTTAGACACCTAAATATAGATTTTTGGTGTTGTACAGTTAGATGCCTGTGAGTGAACATTTTGGCTGGGTAAGTAAGTTGGTGTCCGAGGCAGATTCAGTGGTCTTAAATGAATGGAACATTTCTATCAGGAATTTTTCTATACCATATACATGACACCTCATTTGAGAATAAAACAGATCCCTCTTCTTGACCCTGTCTCCCCATTACTTGCAGCTCTCTCAAGCTGGCTTTTCTTCCCATACTTTCCTGAAGTGTAGCTTGGAAACACACAGCTTTATCATACTTGGAGGAATACCTGTGTATTTGTCACTTAGGTGAAGATTGCCTCAGATTTGGGCAGTGCAGCAGCCTGCAGCAGAGCATACAGAGCTCCTAACCCCATGAACAATGCTGAGAACAGCCCAAATTCTCAGCCAATCTGTGTCCCAATAACTTGAGAGTGCCCTAGATATTGGTGGTGGTATTTGAAAAAACTGCAATGATCAACTTTTGATTAAACAGTTTTTCAAGAGGTTTATACAAACTCTGTCCCTTCCTCAGGTCATGGTTAGCAATTCCAGCAAATGTACTACAAACACATATTAAGCTCAAATACCAAAAATGTTTGTGCTTCCATGAAGCAATACCACATAGATAGTTAAATTAGAAAGTGCCCAAGGGACACTGCATTGGAATAAAGTTTGCAGAGAGATTGTCAAGGGGATCTTCTGATGGAATTTTTTTAAATGGCTTCTACTGAATACTCTGTGGCTCAGAGAGTTATTTTCACTGTCTAATTTATGAATCCTAAAGATGAGTCATGTCTGGCAGAGATTATTTAGTAGTAGGCAGAGGAGGGATAAATTCCACCAAGACAGACAGAAATCAAACCAGCTTGCTTGGAGTTTTAATGAGGGTTACAAGAATCCCAAGCAGACCTTTCCAGAATCCAGCTAAGGCAGCAGGCTGCTCACGTCTGCAGTTTGGGGTACTTACTCTTTGCATAAACACTTCAAAGCTCATTAAAGTTAGTGGGGAAGGCTCAGCAAACAGACTGGGCTTGAAATAAACCCAAACAGTCAAACTCTTTCAAAGGTATCAAACCAGCTCCTCTCTGAAGGGTTTCCTTCACTTGGAGGCTTAGAGCAATAACAAGGAGCTGCAGATGTACCTACAAATAAGAAATACAAATACAGTTTGGGGCAGAAAGAGCAATATTATCCTCTTGGACTTTTGCCTTACTATTTGATACAAGTAAGAAAAACTTCAGTTTAAAATTTCTTATCTCCCTCGCCAGACCAAAGCTGGATGTTCAATCAGAGTTAAGTTATAATCATCTTTGATGTTATTTACTGTGTGGTTTGACAAACATCAAAACCCAGTTAGTCACTAAATCTTAATTAGGACAGACCTCCCAAAAGCTGTAGCATCAGCACTTGCACAGCAGCAGTGAAAAGAGTGCAGCAAAACCACCACACTCACTAGAAAGAAGGGAAGAGGAAAAAATGACATCTAAAACTTCAACGAACCAAAACATAAAAAAGCTTTACAAAACTGGTTTTGTGCCCAGTCTAATTTTGATAGCAAAATAAAACTTGTCCCAACAGTATGATTCTTGTGACAGCAAAAGTATCTCTATTAAGTGTAGTTAGATCTTAAGCCAAGAAAACACATTAACACTCAAAGAAGTACATTGCTACTCATGCTGCATCTTCAAAGACAGGAGTGCAGTACCAAAGAGCATCAGCCCAGAAAATGACCATGTCCTTAACAGGAATGTAACACTACCCAGCTATGTAAATATGCTAGAAAATTCTCTGGTTCTCATCAGCATTGTGAAAAAATATTTAGGTTTTCTGCAGGTGTGCAGCATTCCACAGCTCCAGCAGCAGAAGCAAAGTCCGCCTGAAACTCGTAAAAATTTATTTTCTGTTTAAAACCGTTTTGAACAGCATTATGTCATTTTTTCTCTTCCTAAACCTTCCCAATTCTTTACAACTTTTTGCAGTGCTTTGAGGTGCTTTCAAAGATATTTTTTTAACATTTACTTAATTGGGTTATATAAGATGACAAAAAAACTTATGGCATTTCAAAGGAATTCAACATTTCAGTTATTTTCAGCCTTTTTAAAATTCTACCTCTCATTATCTGCTTAGCTTAATTGTGCTTTAGAATAACTTTTTCTCACAGAATATGTTCTTAAAGTCTCCCTTCCTCATTGTTTATTTCACCGGTGCTGTGCCACATTGGTTTCCTTTTAACCCTCTTCCCATCAACTCTCCAGGCGCTTCTGGTTTTGCCACAGTCCATAGAGAAAGACAAGGTAACCAGCAGTAAAACCAGCCTGCTTTAAGGTGCCTGCTCTTTTTTGGAAGAGGAGTTTGGTGTGGAAGCTTTGGTATTTTCCAAGCTCCCATCATCTGCTATCATGACCAAACACAGAGCAGGAGGTGGAGAGAGCAAATGGGATGAACAGAGCCAATCTCTCTCTGCTTCCAAATGTAACCCATGAAAATTCAGAATTAAGGCAAATTCTAACAAAGTCCCCAATACTGAAATGCTTTCAGCAGCAGAAAAAAAAGAAGAGCAGGTTTCTCAAAGGAAATGTTAGAGAACCCTATTGGTGTTGAAGTTTTCAGGGGGATTTTCCACATCCAAGTGCCAGGCTCAAAACCGAGTGGGTTCTCTGGCGGCTGCCCTTCATTCAGTCTCAGGGAAAAGCTGTGACATGTTTAATGCTTTTACAAACTGTTCTATTTATCACCTCTCGAGCATCCACAAGGTCTCCCACTATCTGTTTGATAGCTCCTCTCCTTTCCTCCCCTGCTCCACGGGCCATAAACAACAGCCATAAACATTTAACAGCCAAGATAAGCTAATAAATACAGCCCTAAATATTATTGCCTCTACAAACAACAACGAGAGAGTCATTTCTCCTAAAAAAAAAACCACCTCTTTAAACCAGAGAGCTTTTTATTAAGCCAGCAAGTGACAGCACAAAAGGCACCTCAGTCGAACACTACAGCAAAAATCAGCGCATGGGGCTTTGGGGAGAAGCAGCAACAACCACGGGCCTGGTCGAGCAGTCAGTGAATTGGATGTTTCATTTATTTGCCAATGTGATAGACCTTTCTCCATTACCTGTTAACCTTGAAAAGCTTTTGGATAACCCAGAATCCTGGCACCCCTTTCCTGCTGCACCCTTCCTACTCTTCCTTTCTCTCCTTGTTACACAGGCTGACTCTTCCTTTCCCCTTCCTCTCACAGCATGTTTTTACTCCATCTCCCACTGACTCCATAGTTCCACCAGAAAAATGGGCACAAGTCATTTTCCTCCCTATTTTTATACATATAACCCTCCCTGCTCTAGATTTACACCTGCCTCACCACATAGGATCTAGAGTCAGGCACACCCTGCACAACATTTGGCTCACAAACCCACCAAAGTATCACGTATTTGCAACTGACAGCTCAGGTTAAAAATGGAAAAGCAGCAGAAAAAGGGAGAAGTTAAACACTTCTTCAGGCTTCTCTTCCCACTTCAATCAAACACCCTTAAGAAGCTTTAACCAGAGGTGAAACGTGGCAGATGAATTTCAGGAAGATTAGCTTTTTTTTTTTGCAGGAATTTGGTTGTCGAGAGCAAAATCAGACCTGTGATTGAAAGGTAACTTTGAACTCCCCTCAGCAGAAGCTACAGGCAGCCCATAATAATGTACATTATTATTCTAACTCCCTGAGAAGTGGCATGGGATGCTTTTAATTCTGAGGGCCACTTAAAGGCATTTCCATTTTTAAACTCTCACCGTGACTAAGGGGCTCTTGCTCATTTCCAGCCTGTTAGATCTGCATTCTCCACGTCCCGCATGTGCCACACTTGGAAGATTTTGTTCTTGTTCCCTCGCTCTCTCTCATCACAGAGGCAGAGGAGAATCACACGTTATTGCTTCGGAATATTAAAAGTAAATGCAGAGAGGGGTTAATTTATACCTTCCACAAGAGATTTGGGAATGTTATTATGGAACATCTTGAGTGTTGGTAATGTTTTCCCTTTTATTTGCTTTGTTTCTCTGAGCATAGTTATAGAATGAATAAAAAATAACCTTGGGCATCGTAGGAAATGTGCTGCAATCCAAAAGTAATTCACAGCACAGTTCTGCTGAGGGCCCTGTGAGCTGAGCATCTCAGCACATTTTGGGGACAGGAAAAAGCAGGCAGACAACCTCCCAGTAAAAAATGTCAATATTTGTGGAGCTGCAATTACCAGGGTGCAGCCCACAGGGAGAGACATGTCCCTCTCCATCCTGACAAGAGGGAAAGGTTCATTCCACCAAGTTAAAAGGGAGTTTTGTTAACAAGTTACATCAGAATTTATCTTAGTGGTCATAAACACACCAAATCAACCCTGACCTTCCTCATGTTTGTGAACCTTTTTCCCCCCTTGCTAAATCATTATTTTTCCCCCTCATCCCACATGGCTGCACAGAGCTACCACAGGGAAATATTATCCCATGGAAACTCAAGCCTTCAGCAGCATAGTTAGAAACTAATTAGCTTGAAACCCAGAGCATCAGGAAAACATTTCAAGGATAGCACATCTCCTTTGCTTCTTTCATGACATTTTCCTGCTTTATGAAAGCTGCTGCTCCACTCCACACGTTTTGATATTTTACCAGCATTCCTTCCCAGCAAGCTGGGTGATGGCAGAAATAGCAGTAAACGACTGCGTGTCAGCAAGGGGGTACTGGAGAAAGAGGCAAAGAATTTGTTACCTTCATGCACACACCACGCAATAACTTATTCAAGTGTCAGGAGCAAGCCTTTCAGGTGAAAACAAGCTGACTCAGAACTCCCTGATTATTGAAAATGAATCCTTAATAGAAGTAAATGGCCAAGAACCAAATTTCCTCGCTGTGCTCGCCATTCAAAATTAATTGGAAAGTGGCTGATTTGAGAATATTATATCCTCTAGTGAACTGAAAATGCTGCCTTTTTTTTTCTCTGAAACCAAGAGTGGAGAATTAAATTAACTCTGAGGTTTGTTTGCTCAGAGTAGGCCACCAAACTGGATTAATTAATCATCATTTATGAACACTCTATAACCCAGAGCAGTCAGAAAACTGCTAAGATAGCAACATGACAGTAGAACTGTCATAAAAACAAACGATAGATTTCCTGCATCTCCCACCTATAGCAACTTGCCAGGCATTTCTTCACAGTCAAAAAGAAAATATCCTGGTGAAAACTCTTTCTTAGTGTTTATAGGAGTGCTCAGAATAAACAGAATGATTTAGAGCACTTGTTCTGTAACTTGGTGTGCTGTGCAGGGTCCTGGGCATCTCCATTCCCATAGGGAATGCCAGGATTGTATTTCCTTCCTCTACCTGGAGATTACAGAGCGTCATGTCAAGGATAAAAGGCATAACTCTAACTGTGCTTGGAATGATGGGATGAAGCAGATCTTAATTTACCACATCTCCAAGGAGAAATGGCAGAGAAACTGTCATTTATGGGCCCTCACCCAAACTCATCATCATTCGGGCTTCTTTTTGCCTGCACGTCCCTCGAACTCCACAGCTCTGCTTCATGTTCAGCTTGACCCAAACCAACTAAAACCACTGCAATCTGCTTTATTTCCTTAATTTGAACTTGGGTTTGATCTTAAGTCTGAACTGAATAGATTTATTTCTTCTTATAAGAGAATTTATAGTCTAGGGAAGTCTTTTCAATGAGAAAACGCAGATGGCAAGAAAACAAATTCCTCTATCACGAATTTCACTAGAAACTGGAAATACCAAGAGAATTGAATTGCTGTAGACTTCTGCAAAAGCTTCCTGAGGCCCACAGATGTGAGTGGCAGCAGCGCATCTGGGCAGAATTCATTCAGCTCCGGCCACAATTAGCTGTGCTGCTGATCACTTACACAAGTGTGACAAATGAACAGCCATAAAACACCCATTCACATTTTCCACCCTCATGCAGCTACGCACCAATTGCACAAATTCATCAGAAGCAGGAGTTATTTTTTTCACAGCCTCTGAACGCATGTGCTAAGAGGAAAAAAAAACCTTAAAACCCCAATTTTTTCTACCTGCAGGCTTTGAAAAAAAAATATATATTTAACTAATATATATAACTAATGAATTAGAACCTCCCAACCAGTTTTCTTCATCTGGGACCTCATGCACCTTGTGGTGTCAAAAACGTGCATGACCTGGGGAGCAGTGGCTGTGTTGGAATGTGCTCAGGATTTAGCCTTTATTTTAGAAGCAAAACTTGGAGAGACAACAGAAAAAAAAAATAAAATATCAAACCTAGCAACTGTATTCTCAGAAGGAAAGGAACAAGGCAAAGGATTGTTCTGTCAATACTAAGGAACTCATTTAATCCTGCCAGCTAAACAATGGAAAAGTAGAAAGCGTTCCCGGGTAAATGGGAAACAATTTTGCTCTTCCAATAGGGAATTTTAAAACAACGTGGAGGCTCTACAGCATTTGTACAGCTGTCCCAAAGCCACTTCCCACCACTGATGGACAGCAGCTTCCACTCCCTTCCTGGGAGCACTCGAGGTGGAGGGCAGACACAGTAATGAATATGGGCAAGGGAAATAAAACGCCATTCAATGGTTTTGTTTCCCCTTCAATCAAAGACAAAATGTTGCTGTCCAAACACTGACTTTGTTGCTTTCTTTAGAGATATTATATTTGGAAAATATTTGATTATCCTGTCAAGAGCATTAAAGTATAAACAGATGTGCAGAGTGGAAAGAGAGCAAAAGTTAAAAAAAAAAAGAGCTCGATTTTCAGGCATATAAATGATTTTGCTTCAGCAGCAGAAGGGTCATGAATATGAATAGTGCTGAATTCTAGAGAAGCCATTTGTCATTATTAAAATTAGTGCTTTGTCAACACAAAAATCTCCCTGCCAGCTTCCCCCTAGCCGCACAAACAGCTGCATTAGGGAATTCATTATCCGGGAGCGGGGCTCTGGCTCGGCAGGGACAAGGCTGTCATCCAGAACGGGAGGCTGCTGGGCTGGGACAGGCGTGAGCCACCCCACACTGAGACAGGCAGTGCCCGGCCAGCCTGGCACGGCGATTAGCACATGGAAACCCGGCAGGTCTGCGCTCCTCAGCCCTGCCACCCCATGGACACAGCCAGGAATCCAAGGGGCTGCCCTCCAGATCCCCCTCCGGGACTCGGCATTTTGTGGGCGCGGTGGAAAAGCGCGGAGGAGCAGAACTCATCTGGGTGGGAGCGGAGCCGAGCGGTCAATGCGCTTCCACATCCCTGCAAGAACAGCACGGATCGCCCGGCACGGCTCTGCTGTGCACAAGGCCGAGCTGCACCCCCTGCATTAATTCCTCCCTTCTGGCAAACCTTATCCTAAAAAGCCGCTAAAGACAGTAAACATCCATTTCCTCTCAGAGCAGCGGAATTCCCACACAACACCCAACTCTGGCTCCTGGGCTTTCCAGCAATGGGCCAAGCAGCAGGAGGAAAGGACCTAAGAGGGAACATTGATCCTATTTCATTATGGAATGGCTGAGAGGATGAGGTGGAACACATTTATACCTAAGTTTGCTAATGGATTTTTTCCATTGCAAGTGCTTGATCGATGGATAGGGAGAGTTTCAGATATCAACAGCAAGGAATCAGCCAATATTTTATTCCCAGCACGGGATTGCCATCCTTGAGATTGTGTTGCACCTCAGCTGTGCCCTCCAGAGGCAGGTGGCTAATCTTTGTCCAAAACCAAGTGCTTTTAGCTAAAGCTGTGCTAAGTCTGGCAGCTACAGAAGGAAAAAAACTCTTTATTCTGCATTAATAGGGCTGTGCATCCACAGCAAGCACACAAACTGAGTACAGAATGCAGTTTCAAGGCACTGGTTAATATTCAAACCATTCTTTTAAAAAGACCTTTGTTTCTCTCTACTAGCTACTGTAGCTTGCACTTTGTATATAACACAAGCCTGCATATACAAACATCCCATAAGGAGAACACACTGTGTATCTAAATTCTAGAGGTAAGTGATGTGAAATAGCCCTAGAAACAACGACCATAGAGTGAAATGGTGTGATGGTCCTGCCATGAGTTTGCAAACCATCTGATATCATCCATGCTCTAAACACAAACAGTTAAAACCCATCGCCTTTCATCCCCAGTGATGTGGAGGTAGATGGCAAGGAATTAAATCCCATTTTACTCCATGAATAATGCATCATGTCTGGGGCTTTTTCACTTCCAAAAAGACCAACAGAGCACAAGAAGTCAAAAGAGATGTCCAAGATCTTTTGACTCCATGAAGAGTGATTAACTGGATCTTTTAAATTGGCTTGCAGCATAATGAAACTCCTAGAATAAGCTAATACTCATCTCCTACAAGTACATTTGAACATTAAAAACAACCTCATCCACTTTCAAGTGTAAACAAAGCACAAAGAGCACGCAGATTTACTTGCACACTTCATTTGGTGCAATAACATTAAATGTCATTGGCAGACCCTTTAGCACTCATCAAACAAACGCTCCAGAGACCAGGTGATATTCTCCAGCAACATTTCCTACAAGTGGCTTTTTTTCACCACTTTAAAACAGTTTGCAGGAAGAACTTTTCTCATCTGCAGTGAGTTGAACTAGCAAGGATCTGTTTGTGTTGGCTAGGGTTTATTTTGTGAGAAGAGGATGATTTATTACCTGCCTTGTAGTTTCTGGGGTAGTACGTAGAGACATGCACCAAGTTCAGGGTAATTTTAAGATTCACTCTGTTTATGTCAAATACTTGGGGCCATAAAACACACAGGCACTGGAATCCACCAAATCAATCCACAGAAAAAAACAACTTGTACAGTTTCCAATCTCTGCTTAGCCAAGGCCCAGAGCAGAAGTGAAGAATAAATTCCCTTTTGTGGCATCAAGTGTGCAGAAGGCAAGCCCACTGCAGAAGGGCCATGAGGGACACTTTCTCCTCAGCTCCATCTGTCTCCCCCTTGGAGGAGTACTAAAAGCCTTGTTAATAATTTAACAAACTAATGGACACATTTTCAAGCACTGGGGGTGGTGATTAAAGAAGCACCACCTTGGTACAGCAAGAGGGTGAGAGTGGGAAGCTGATGTGCTAGGGACAAGCCTGGGACAACAGAGCAGGAACCTACAAGAGGGAAAGCTTCCTCTTCAGGTGGATCACTGCTAAAATCCTTCCTGAGACACACACACGGGTATTTTAGAGCATATCTCCAGCACATCTGACCCACAGCCCAGGCTCCAAAGGAGTGCTGCATAAACACTGTCCCCCATGCCTGGGTTGTGCAAGACATCACTGAAACCACACCCAGCAGCCCTCCAGAACATCAATTCAATTAATTTGGAAATAAAAACCACAAAATTCACTGACCTGAACATGACTCCTCTAGCAGATTTCAAAGGAGGAAGGTGCAGGGGCTCTCCTATAACCTCTTCCCCACTCTCTTGCACATGACTTTATAAACTGCTCCCCATTCCTAATCAGCTGAACAAGGCTCACCTGAACACAATTATCTCTCTGCAAAGCAAACCTTTCACCTGGGAACCAGGTGTCCTCACTGTTGATAGCCAATTTCTCCAGAATGAGGTGCTTCAGTCCCCCAAATCTGCCTGCAGCTGTAAGCCAATTTCACTGTCAGTCCATCCCGTCTCAGGCCACTGCACTGACTAAAACAGCCAAGTGACAACATTCAGTTTGGTGCCATCTTCATAAAAATAAATAATGACAATCTACAGGTAAAACAGCCACAAAACTGACTTTAATCACCTCGCGGAAAGAAAATGCTGGGAAATACATTTGTCACATTGTTCTTATAAACTCTCTTTATCCCTCTGAAATAAATCATGAGATCTACAAGGCAGTGGCCACGTAAAGGCTGATAAAAAGACACAAGTTCTATCAGCTTTAAGGAGGAAATAAAGACAGAGATACTTAGCTGAGATACCATCATTCACAAAGCCTGGGAGTGTTTCTGTGTCAGAATTTATTCCCCTGCTTACAGCCGTGCTATTCTAGGCCAGCCAGGCGGCACCGGGGGGAGACAGCACGTTGGATTTTTGGTGTGCCGTGCCTGAAAGGCTCCTCTTGCCCCCAGATCAGCATTTTCATGACCCACCTGTCCAACTACGGGAACGACCGCCTGGGCCTGTACACCTTCGCCAACCTCGCCAGCTTTGTCAAGAGCTCCACCAACCTGAGGCTGCGGACGCTGCCCCCCGTGCAGCTGGCTCAGAAGTACTTCGAGCTCTTCCCCGAGCAGACAGACCCCCTCTGGCAGGTAAAGTCACCTCCTCTTCCTCCTCCAGCTGCAGTCCTCTCATTGGAATGAGCATCTTTTCCTCTAAAAGGCCTTTTTCAAGCATGGGAATGTGAGCTCAACACTGTCATTTAATGGTTACACGTACCTGCCTCTTCTCTTCCCTGGAACACTGTGGGCCACACTCAGCTTTTGGCTACACAGGCATAAATCCAGGGGGGCACCAAGGAAACCTGTGCAGTTATTTAGGGCTTACACTGGCAAAAAGGTGCAGAAAATTTCCCCTTGTTATTTTTGGCCGAGCCACAAAGGAATTATAAATCCAAAATATTTCCACTGGGCTGCAGCAATTCCCTTCAGCTGATGTACTTCCCCATCATATTTTGTTACTTTTATCCACCAGCAAAGTGCATCCTCTGTTACCTGTGCAAAAGCAGCATCTGTATGATAACTGCTTTGAAGAGCAGCCAGTCCCAACCTCTTCTGCAGGGCCTTTTGTTCACAGGTTTTTATTTTGCATTCATAGGTGGTAGAAAGATAAGGAGATGAATAATATCCCACATTTCTATTTTGTCCTTCCCTTTTGCATGCTCACGTAAATTAAAATTGGTGCTAAGCCCCGTGCATCTGAAACCATTCTGACAGCTCAAAAAGTAATGCCTCAAAGCTGTTCAGAGGTTTCCATTTGAACCTCAAATGGAAACGTGATTAAATCAGTGTTCCAAATCTTTTTTTCCCCCCCCTCTTTTTCTTTTCTGCTAATGACTGAACCTTGTCCTCAGTCCTTCAAAACCATTGTACACACACTGTGGGATTTTGCTACTCAGTGCAGGGCTCTGGCATTGGTGCATAACATTGAGACCCTGCAAAGATTTCGGGTCCCCCCAGTGTGATGGCCACCACCACCTTTTGTCCTTCAGAACCCGTGTGACGATAAGCGACACAGGGACATTTGGTCCAGAGACAAAACTTGCGACCACCTGCCCAAATTCCTGGTGATAGGACCCCAGAAAACAGGTAAGAAGCACAAGGAGGGCTTTTAAAAATTTCTACAAAGTCAAAGGTGCTTTTTTTATTTTTTTAATATTTCCTAATGGCATCTCTTTTTGTTGTCATAGGAACAACAGCCCTTTATTTATTCCTTCTGATGCATCCTTCCATTATCAGCAATCTCCCCAGTCCAAAAACTTTTGAGGAAGTCCAATTCTTCAATGGCAACAACTACCACAAGGGAATTGACTGGTAAGAAGAATGACAAAACGAGGTGTTCATTCCTAATACATGGAAAATCACGGTGGAACAATTCCAGGAGCGGGTGTGACACTGCCTTAATTACTGGATGAATTCGTTATGCTTGGAATTATCAGCTAGAAGGAGAATCTAATTGGTAATGATGGGACATTTAATCAAACCCCTAATTTTGTTTAGATAATACTGTAAGAATTTTCTGAGTTTTCACACAAATGAAGGCAAGAGGCAGTTCTGTCATGAGTTCTGTCTTCATGCTGAATGACATCTCTTTCTTGTCATAGCTGTAGCTGCACTGAGTTACACTCTGTTCCTTCCAAAGTGCCTTTTCATGAAGTGAGGTTCCATTTATCTCTTCACGAGAATCCATCCAGTCAATTTTAAATGGAAAAGACCATTCAAAGCCAAAATTCAAATCTTGCATTCTGAAAGCGTCCAAAAGCAAAGATATGTCAGTTCCAAAATGAAGTACTTCAACAATGTTAAAATTAAACAGTTTGACATTTAAATGTTGACATTAAATGTTGACATTTTGAAGCTTTTCCCATTTTTTTTCTGCAGCTAAAACTGAACTCACTCCAAACTGGTGAAAGATATCCCTTTGACACTGAAGTTATTAGCAAAAATCCCATCCATCACAGGAAAAACCTAATTACCAGACTTCATGAGGGCTTTAGCTATTACCAGCACCACCTAAGAGCCAAGATGCGTTCCCATTACTCCAGTCTGGGCTGAGCTGAAAAATTCAATTTTGCTTCTTGAGAATTATGTCTGAAAATTCACCTTCTCACCCACCATGAAGTGGGAAGCACGGGGCCGTGACCCTTCTGTGCTGCTGCTAATTCTGACAAGTCTCTTCCCCTCCCAGGTACATGGAATTCTTCCCCACTCCTTCCAACGTCACCACCGACCTCCTGTTTGAGAAAAGTGCCAACTATTTCCATTCTGAGGAAGCTCCCAAGAGAGCTGCTTCCCTCATCCCCAAGGCCAAAATCATCACCATCCTCATTGACCCGTCCGACCGCGCGTACTCCTGGTACCAGGTATGGAATGCTTTGCCCCGAGGAGTGCACAGTGGAGCCAGTGGCAGGGGATGAGGGCTGGCATCGCTGGGAATCCGTGTCCTTGGGCAAGTAATGGCAGTTATGGCACAGCCTTGGCACCCCGTGGGAGCAGGGGGGTGCTGGATGCCAGCTTTTGCGGCTGGCACCTGTGACACCGGTGTCAGGAATGATGAAACTTCCCAGCACACAGCTGCCACCAGCTGGAAACAAACAGTTTAATCTCAATTACAGCTGACAGGGCAGAGAGGGAGAGGAGCAGTGCTCCGAGCCCAGGGAGATGCACAGGGAATAGGAGCGTGGCCCAGCCAGGGAATCAGAGCTCTTGGTGCTGAGGGTGTGGCCCCACACCCCTTCCCCAGCGTGTAAGCTCAGCAATGTGTGGCAGTGCACAAATGGACCCAGTGTCTCCTGAAGTTTCCAAGGAGGTAAGAAGAGCTGTGACTGGAGACATTGGCTTTTTTCTCTCCTTGGAAACAAAAGCAAGCCTGTTGTTTTCCCCAGGAAACTCCAGGATGCTCTTCCTTGCCTTTTACTGAACCCACACCCTTCCATAACAAAATCTGCACTATTTTAAAATTCTATTTTTAGGGAAATGTATAAGCATGCTTGTGAAAAATGGCATAGGCAAACACATAAAGGAAACACTAAATGCAGTGTTAAAATAGACTCAGCTTAATAATGCTGGAACAGCAAGAAATACATCATTTCTGACCCTGCCAGGAAGTTCTGCAAGGAACAAAGCATGGCCAGGGGCTGCAGTTTGCACCCGTGCAATGTCTCACTGGCACCTTCCCAGCTGCCGAGGCAAAGCAGTAAAACAGCGACTGCTCACTGCCCAGGGGAGCCTTGACAGAATGGTGTCCCCACCCTGCTTCCTTGGCCCCCATCCCTCCCCTGCCCGGCAGAGGTGGCACCGAGGGGGGGCTCCCGCAAGATTCCAGGCTGAATCTCCAGCATCCCTGTGCCACGTATTTCCCCATCTCCCCGCAGCACCAGCGCTCCCACGAGGACCCCGCCGCGCTGAGGTTCAACTTTTACCAAGTGATCACTTGCGGCCCCTGGGCGCCGCCCGAGATCCGGGCGCTGCAGAGGCGCTGCCTGGCGCCCGGCTGGTACGCGCTGCACATCCACAGGTGGCTCTCGCACTTCCCGGCCTCCCAGGTAAGGGCCGGGCCGGGCCCGCCCAGCTCACCGAGCCTCGGCTCGGCCCAAAGCGGTCCCCAGGCTCCTGCGGCCCGGGAAAGCTGCAGCTGCAGCATCAGACCTTGTGGGGAGGGCTGGCAAATTCATTTAGAAAATGCCAGGGCTTTTTTGAAAAATAATTTAAAAAACCAACCCAACAAAAAGAACTAGAAGCTCTCCCTTCTTGCAATCCTCATATTTCTTTTCATACAGCCTCAGCTGTACTACAGAGAAGAGAAGCAGGTCAATCCCATTTCCAGGAGAAGAGAGGAAATCTCAGTTGTTCATTTACTTCCTTCTTTCCTCTCTGGCCTTTCTACTCTTTCATCCATGGGGAGGGAGTCCTGCCCAGAGCTGCTGAGCTGGCAGCAAGGGCACTATTGCCCTGGGAGCAAACGGGCCACGTCTCCTCCTCGCCCACCTCATCCCAACCTATTCCTCCAAAGGAATCCTGGCAAACTCTGAGCACAAAGTCACGTGCTAATTTAAATCCAGGTTGTCACAGAAGTGAAATAATGCCATTTTTTGGTTAACCTTAGTCCTGTTTCCAAATCAGTGCCATATTTACCCTGCAGTTGCTCATCATTGATGGACAGCAGCTGAGAAGTGACCCTGCTACTGTGATGGATGAAGTGCAGAAGTTTCTGGGAGTCTCTCCTCACTACAATTACTCCGAAGCCCTAACGTGAGTGTATTCCTTCTCTTATCTGCCCTGTGGGATCCCAGGGTACATCCCCTCCCACCAGGATCCCTTCATTATTAATTACAGACAGACAGCACATCAGGAGAACAATAACTTTGAGAAGCTTGGGGTCCTCTTCCCTCAGTCTCCAGGAGCTAAAGCCTGGAGTGTCAGGTTTGGATTTATCATTCCAAAGGAGCCTGATGGCAGAGGTTGGGTGAGAAGCACTCGTTCCCTAATCCCATTTTCCTATCTGGATTTCCATGTACAGCTGAGACTCCTGCAGGGGTGGGAGTGGGCTCAATTCCCTCTCCCCTCTTAGTCCAGCAGAAAATTGTAAGAAGCTTTTGCCTTGAGCCTCTCTAGGTGAGGAGCATCATCTCCTTACAGCCCCAGCCCTGGGATATCCGTGAGCTGGGAATCCTGGCACTGCTCTTCCAAGCCCCTGAGCCAGCACATGGAGTGGGAAGCAGCAAAGCCTCTGCTTCACCTTCCCTGCAGGCTGGTCCTGAGGGAAACACAGCCACGGACTTTGCAGCTGCCCCACACTGCTCCTCTCTGCTTGCAATTACCATTTAATGGTTCCTCTCCTGGCAGGGTTCAGTTTATTTATATCATAGGTTCAAAGGAAGGCTTCAGTGCTTAAGGAAGTTGCTCTGCCAAAACCTTTTTCTAGGGGAAGAATTTTGGATTCCAGAATGCAATTTTTTAAGTCACTGGTTTCCAAAGAGGATGGAGGGGAGGAGGAGTCTGATCACAGAGCTGAGCTATTGATGTTTGAACAACTCACAACTGCACATCTGCAGTGCCTTCTGCTGGGTTTTTAAAATCCACACCCACAGTCGTACATCTTCCTTGCTGGAACTAAATTAAAGTCAGTGGAGTCGCACAGCAGGAAGAAATTTGGCCTCTCATACTGGTTTAGACAGGAAAAATGGATTGTAAACAGATCCATAAAATTATGCACTCCCTGTTTAGAGGCATCAAGAATGCAAATGTGCTGTGCAAGCACACACTTCTGCACGGATTTGGGATGGAAGGGGAAAATGCATTAAAGTGTGTAGCTGCTTTCTGGCAGGGCTTGTCAAAGGGGAAAAGATTGCCTAGGATTGTTCCCAGTCATTACTGCCTAAAAACTGCACACATTTTTAAAGGTGTCAGGAAGCAGCCTAAGGACCCAGACCTGTGAACAGTGTGGAGCAAGAAGTCCATCACCCTGAGTAATTATGTTGAAGTCTTGCAGGAAAGTAAAATCAACCCAGGCAGAAGGGAGCCATGGGAGGGGAGCAGAGGGCACACAGAGGCAGGGCTCGAGGAAAACACGAGAGGAGTGTGCTTAGGAAAATGTTCTCCCTTGGAGGGCTGCTGCCTTCTGTCAGAGAATGAGAGAAAGATCCTCACGGAGGCATTGCTCGGCTCTGCCCTCGCAGGCATTCCCTGCCTCTGGCATCAGGTACTGCCTTCCCAAAACCCTGCCTCTCCCCCAGGCTTACTCTGCAGGAAAGGGAAGATAACCAGGCCTCCAAAGATTTCTGCTGACAGCTCTAAAATGCTCCCCTGTAGCTTTAGCCTTAGGGCTATCACTATTTTAAAATAAATACTTCCACTGTGCCCAATTACGTTCACAGAAGCCCTGAGAGTTCTGTGATTTCTGAACGCACAGGGTTGAATTCAGCCCGAACTGCCTCACCCTCTTTTCCCCTTCCCAAATTTGCACACCCTTTTCATAATGTTCACTAAGCTCCTTCTGAGGCAGAAGGATTGTTTGGGGCATAGTTTTGCAGTTTCCTTTTTACCCAGCACACGAGATTGCTGCTCCTCTTGGGAAATTAATGCAGGGCAGCTAAAGCACTTCACCATGCAAGGAGCAGATGGGAAAGGCCAAAGCAGAAATGAATCTATCATCAATATACCCATTTAATCAATGATTTATTTGTTTTTAATTGATACAGCTACAGAGACAATTTAGGAAACAAAGGTCAGGCTGCATTAATAGGCTGGGCAAGAAAAAACCCATGAGGAAGGTTCACCCCTCTCCTGAAATTCACCCACTTCTGTACAGCAGCAAATTGCAGGTCATCCGTGTCGCAGGGACAGAGCAGGGGCAGAAAGGTGGTGTGTAACTAATTAACTCTGTGTCCTGGCCAATTATCCTTCATCCTTCTCAGACATCTGCTGAGCAGCAGGAGTGTGCAGCGTTTGGGTGTTTTATGCCTGCTGCAAGTCCCACAGCAGTAAATTCCAAACTCAAAGCCACGTGCTGTTCGTTCCTCAGCGAGTGCGTGTTCCCAAGCCTTCATCTAAACCTCTTCTATCTCTGCATTTCAGACATCCCAATCAAATTGCATGTTTCAGATAAGGCTGCTAAGACAGTGTTTATGCTACAATGCCATCCTAGGAACGAAAATGGTATTTAGATGCAGTGATAGGGAGCAGCCAGCTTCTTCTTCAGGCAGGTTAAATCATCAGCACCCAACCAGCGCTTCCTTAGGAGACCTGCACATCACCCTGTGTGCTGGACAAGGACAACAAAAATTAGCCAACAAAAATTAGAGCACAGTGGGGAAAACTTCCTGCCTTTAGGCACTTCCAAGGCAGATTTGTGGGGAAAAATGAATCCCCAGAGTTTACACAGGAGAGGAAAGCTGTTTCCCTCCCCGTCCTCAGAATTCCAGTCATTCCAGCAGCAACAGCTGTGGGCTAACACTGATGTCTCAGTAGCCAGGAGATGTTTCTGTAGCAAGGTCTTTTAAAAGATATGGTCCTCCACAGGTTCGACCCTCAGAAAGGCTTCTGGTGCCAGTTATTGGAAGGAGGGAAAACAAAGTGCCTGGGGAAAAGCAAAGGTCGGAAATACCCACCAATGGACCAAGAGGTAAGGGCTTTGCAGAAATTTATGGCAGCAGTTTTAATATTGACCCGAAATAAACACAGATTTTTTTTTTCTTTGTTGCATTTTCACTGGGTTGTTGCTTTTAAAAATCAGAACCTCGAGCTTTGAAAGAGAGGGCATTGAGTTCCCCCAGTGAGAGCCCTCTGTGGGAGCAGAGCACAGATGCCTGTGGGGTGGTGGAGTGGGTTTCCTTCGCCCTGATCTCGGTTTGCTTCTCCCCTCGCAGTCCCGAGCCTTTCTGTCGAGCTACTACCGAGAGCACAACGTGGAGCTGTCCAAGCTGCTGCACAGGCTGGGCCAGCCGCTGCCCTCCTGGCTGCGGCAGGAGCTGCAGAAGGTCAGATAGCGCCGGGGGGACCCGGCCAGGCGCGTTCCTGCCCCCTCAGACCCCCCCGCTCCTCCGGCTCACTCGGCATCGTCAGGACAGGACCTCACGGACACCGCTCTTCCCAGCGAAATCAGACAGCCCGCAAGAGAATAAATAAAAAAGCCCCAAACCCAAAGCCGACCACTGCTGGTGTGCTCCTGCTGCCCCTGGAGCGGCACCGAGCCCTTTTGCCAGCTCCCAGGAAAGCGCACGGCGCCAGCCGCACCCCCTGCATCCAGCCCGGGAGCCGCGCGGAGCCTCGTCCCTCCCTTCTCCGGGAAGCACCAGAAACTCTGTGCAGGACGGACGGAGCCCGGATTGACAAATTGCACTCTGTCAGGACACGGGCAAAGGATGGGAACATCTCTCGCTGGACTGGGAGGTTGGTCATGCCCTGAGCTTTTCCCACATTTGTTTTCAAATCCTTTCGACTTGCAAGCAGGGCGTGCAGCAGAGCGCTGCCAATAGCCTCATACCGACAGCTTGGTTTCTGTCTGCAGAGCAGCGCTGTGGCTCTGACGCCTCCAGACGCTGGGTGAGTCATTGAGGGTCTCAGTCTGCAAGCTGGTGCAGAAAAATCACTTTGATTACCTTTTTAAATGCTCTGGACACAAAACAGTCTGCTGAAGCACAAACTCTTCCTGTAGACTTTTACGGAGTTGAAAGGACAAACACAGCCACTGTATATCACATACACATGTATGACATACATATCTTCATTCCTGAATATCTACCTGTCTCTAGATCAGACACACTCAGTTTTAAATATCTCCTTTTTGTGCCCTCAGGGGAATGAAAGGGTGGTTTACCCAAAATATGCCATGAACTGTGCTTGGTTCGCAGAGCTGTGGGGGCAAGGTCAGCAAAAACTCCTTATGTGTCCTGTATGGAGGTCATTCCTCAGGTCTGGAAGTGGTGAACACATGCATTTGTATGTGACATACAAACTCCCACCCCCTTATCTTAGAGCACTGGCAACACCACAGGTGACTGGAGTAATGAGAGCTTTGGATCAGTAAGGCTTGGTCAGAGTAGAGAATCTAAATGGAGCATTTGATAGAATTATAGCTGTTAAAATGCATTAAAATTGGCTCAGCTTTAATTAAAAGAGAACTGCCTAACTCTTGATTAAAAGCTGAATAAACATGGCATTGGTTTCAGGAGCCTTTCAAGGAGATGAGACAAACACCAGAGAATCCAGAAAATTATTTCTTGTTCTTAGATTTTTATTTAGAAAGAAGACTGTCTCTCCAGCTCTCAGCTCTGTAATGGCACCATGTCCTGAAAATCCACTGGGTATTTTTATACCTCACTGTTATTTTTTAAGTCTGAATGGGCCTCACATTTCTGAGAGATCTCGTGTTCCATTGAGAACTGACATTTGAATTGACTTCTTTATGTGTCACAAAGATGGAATAACAGAATTTCCAAGTTTCATTCCCTCCACTTGTAACAGGACCCATCAGCACAGAATTTCTCTGGACCACCGTGTGACAGAGGAGCCTTTGTGAACTGTCTGGAAATGATCTCCTTTGCTTTTTATGCCTTTTTATGGCACTGACCACATCATTGTTGGGATTCTTACAGACCAGCAAAACAAAGGCAGCAAAAATGAAACAATTATTGATGGCAAGAGGGCTGTGGCTGGGAAAGATCCTGCTGGTCCTTCTTTCCTGTTTGTAAGCCGCAGGATTCCCATCCTGCAGGGGGGCTGCAGCTGCAGTTTGCTCCCATTCCCCTGGAAATGAGGATTCCAGGGTGTGACCCCGTGGGGCAGGCACAGGAGGCAGGGCCCGTGGCAGCAGAGTTGATGGTGAAAGCAGGGCTTTGGCCCTCGGAACGCTGAGCTCGTATAATTGAGGGCGTCTTTGAGCGAGAGGCAATCAGAACGGAATCCAAACCCCTCTAAATTATGCATTGACCTCTCAAGGTCTAAACTAAAGTTGCAGGATTAACTGCTCCGAGATGTTGTCTAACAAACCGAATTTCCTCTCTGGTAGGGGAGCAGGCTGCCGAGAGTGCCCAAAACAAATTAAAATGGCGGAATTAGAAATCCTTGCGGGAGGAGACGGTTGCGTAATGAAAGCGCTGATGGGCCCAGGCTCTCTGATGTGATAATGAGGCAGTGGGGATGTGCCCTGAATACAGAATCAAGAGCTGAGTGTTTTCTCCTCTTCCTTCCTTTCCCTCCCCATTTTGAGCCAGAGAGATGAGAGGTCTTTCATCCCCTGAATGATCGGGGTGTGGGGTGCTCATTTCCTCTCTGCTGGGCCACCCAAAGGGAGACATCAACCCTCGTTTAGTTCCTATCAGTAATGAATTATGTTTATCATGGGCTTCAAATTGATGTTTCTAACAGGAATATGAGTGTGTGACATCTGTGTCAAACAGGTACAGCACAGGGACATAAATCAGCAGTGACCACGTGGCTGATTTTATTGTACTTACATAAGGCTAAGTTTGGGGGTTCTTTTACATAACTCTGTGTTCACGGGACAGGAATTTCCCTGTCAGACAACATTTCTTACACTGTCTTTATTTCTCTTCTTGTGCTTCCAGTTCATCCTTTTAGTGTGACTGCAAAGGTGTGGACCTGCCCACGGACTCGATTCCTCCATCACTCTCCTATCTAGAAAAGCTGCCAAAAAAGAAATAAGGATTTGCAAGCGACACAGATTCTCAATTGTTCAGTGCTCCAGTGACTGGATAACTTTTATAAGACTTGCTATGATTTCTGTAGTATTTCAGAACAAAGGACATCCTGTTGATAGAGCTGAGGAAAAACTTCACTGGCTTGCCCAAGCTCTTTTTTTTTTCAATTTTTCTTTCCCCTCCGATGTGACGACAGCAAATCCAGTTGAACAAATACTTGGTGTTGAAGCAGAAGGAATTAAAATAAATTTTGATCACTCAAAGTATTTTTGTTGAGGGGGTGGGGCTGATGAGGGAGGTCAAGGGCTGTATTTGCTGGAATTGTTTTAAATAATTGATGTGCACACACCTGATTATCAGTTCTTCTCACTGCCGCAGAATAAACACTTCTGAGGGTGTATTACAGACAGAGCTTTGCTTCTTTCCTTAAACCCTCTTTCTCATTTCCTGAGCTACAAACTGCTCTTCAGCAGCCTCTGCCATGGATTTCAAACTGTGCACCTTCCCAGCTCCTCTTGCCTCAGCATCTCCCCGAGGCTTCCACCCACCCTCAGCACAGCAGCCCCAGAAACGTGGGATTTTCCTCCTCCTCTTCCTCCCAGGCCGGGCATGTGGATCCAGGCACATCTGACCCTTCAGTATTTGTTGCACACATTCCTGGGCCTGCCCTCCCAAAGTTTGGCCTCCCTGCACCCCACAGGAGAGAGACTTGCAGCCCCAAGCAAGCTCTTGCCCTAATTAAAAATAATTTCCTTCTGCTCTGTTTGAGGAATCTTAAAAGGCCCTGATTCCAGCTATTGCAAATTCCTCAAACTGCGCACTCAGAAGTATGAGACAGCTTTTTTTCCCTCCCTAAAATCTCATAATGCTTCTATTTTTTATTAAAAAATATTCATTTGTTCTACTGATCTGTGTCAGAATGAGGTTAAATCATATCAGAGTCGAGGATTCTTTCTACAAACCTCCCAGAATAGCAAATTCCACCTCCAGAGAGCTTCTATCACTGAGCAAAGTAGAAATGACATTACAGATATCTCACCACAAGTTTTGCCTTTTTTTTCCAGGTCTGCCTGGTGCTTGTAGACAAACTTTCAAAGGTAGATAAATTTTCCAAGTATTTTAGGAGTCTGTTTTAGAATTTTTTTTCAACCCAAAACTTGTAGGCCCTAAAAGTCTGCTGGCTTTCCATCAGGCTTTCCAGGCCCAGGCAAGTTTCCTGCCTCAGTCTTATTTAATGAAATAATAGCAGAATTCTTCCAAAAGTTTACTACTTCCACAAAATTAATTAATCAGACTGTTCCCTCCTGGAACCTGGAAACCACCGAACAAACTTGTGAAGTGATCTGTTTGTGTAAAGAGCATTTCTATGTGAGGAGAGGAGAGGAGAGGAGAGGAGAGGCTCTTTGTCGGGCCTGTAAATATCCAAATCCCAGTCAGCAACTGATTTATAGAATGGCAGAAACGAATCCTGCATATAATTTATACTCCTATTTCCGCTCACGAGGAATTAAAGACTTCCCAGGAAACCAGATTGATATTTGCATTTCAGTCAGCTGCAGCTGCTGGGTGGGGAGAGAAACATTTGAAACATCTCAATAAACCCGTGTCTGCCACTTTGGGTTTGCAAAGCTGTTTGTCCTGCTGCAGCTCCCTCTAACCAGACCCGGGCCAGTTTTATAGTGCTCCTATTTCTTTGGGAATGGGAATGTGACACGTTAATACACAAATCTGTCTCCATTGCAGAAGGTCAGCTGGGTTTATGGGCTGGTAGTTGGAGTCATCCTGGGCTTTTCTCAGAGGTTATTTTCAGCCAGGGGAAGGTCAGCAGCGGGTGGAGTGGGATTTCTCAATCTAAGTTGCAATTCCATAAAATGCTGTGGGGGCTGAAAAGCGTGGTTTATCATTTGGGAGATAATTGCATGCCATTCAATTGACTTTGTACTTGCCACTTCTCGGAGTCTGGTGGATGTTCTGCTGTCTTGCAGAACTTATCTGTAACACACATCCCCTGTTGGGTAATTTAGCATCTCTTCAGAGGAGGAGCTGAGCTACAAGGAAGAGCTGGGTGTACGAGGGGATGAGTTTTTACAGAAGTTGCTCTGAGGCAGATAGTTATTTACAGTTTTTCTTTAACTCTGTGTGTGTGTTTCACTGTGTTTGCCTTGGCTGGGGAATCATCTCTGTATTAAACCTGCACGCCCTCCAAAGGCACACAATTCCCATCAGCATCGGTGACAATTAAATATTCTGGTGAAGGAGAGAATAGACTCACCAACAGAAAATGATATTTAATGACATTGTAGCTGCAGCACATCTTCCTGCAGAGCTTTGTGTAATCACACCAAGTAAGCAAAGAGAAATTGTTCTGCAACGTGAAGTGTTTAAAATTTCATAAGCAATCTGAGCTAAAAAAAAAAAGGCACAAAATCACCTTTTGGGTACCTTTTTATTTTAGGAGAAAGTTTTGTGTCTTAGACTCTGGGTTTTCTGTCTTCCTACAATGAAGTACTGTGGCCTGCTTCCCCTTTGTGCTTTCCTACTCACCCACGCTCCTTGGGGCTACTTCTCATCACCAACATCTATTCATTCACCTGCAAATTTCAATCCCAGCTGAATTTCTTCCTTGGCTAACTTCTGCTCCCTGCTTCCAGAGAGGAAAACTGCAGATCGCCCAGGGAAGGATCAGCTCTCATTTCCTAGACCATACATAGACCACACAGGCTTCAGTTACTTTTAAGTTATCCCAGTTAATTGAGACAATGTGTTCTAGGGGTGTGCTGAGGATCTCTTTGCTGTGGTTTTCCTGCATCATTCCCACAGTTTTCCCACTGTTCCAATGCAGGGAAGCTCCTTGGTCATAAAGCACAGCAGAGCTGGATGGCACCGGGTGTAAATCTGCCATCATTAGGCTGGGAGCTGCAGTTAAATTATAAATTGCCATCCTAAGTAGGAAGAACATTTTTATGGATCCTGGCTCACCCTCTGCAGACTTCAGCTATTTCCAGTAACTGCCACACAGAACACACCACAATTTGTCAGCTGCTTGGAAAAGGAGAGTTGAGCCTGGAGACTTAATTCCCTTCAATCTTCTTAAAAGATATGATCCAATACCTCGGGATGAAAGCTTAGGAAGGTACAGGCAGACAATCCAAAGCAGCCAGGACAATCAGAAGGGACAAGCACCTCAGCACAACACTAAAACTCATTTCTCCAAAGGTCAGACGCACACCCAGGAAGCCACTCTTATTTCCTTCCACGTTAGAGAAGTGGCAGAATAAGAAACATTTGGAGGCTTGCCCGGATTGCTGTGGGAAGGTGTCGTGTCAGGGCTTTAACACAGACCACGTTGTCACATTCTTTCTAAAGCCCATCTCATGACAAGCAATTTTTGTCCCCCCTCCCACGTGGGACAAGCTGAGAGATAAAATTCTGACAGACGTGTTTTGTACTGGTGACATCCTGCGACAGTGTTTTGGCTCTGGTGTGCAAAACAGCTGCAGAACAGAGGAGTTTTATCACCACAGGAGGCTGCTCGGCAGCTGAAGGTTTTAGTGTGGATCCTAAATCAGCATCCCTGTAGTGCTGCAGATCCTTTTTTCCAAAATAGCTCCATATTTTCATAAACCCCAAGTGCTTTTACTTAAGGCTTGCACGCTCACGGAACGGAGCCAACCACTAATCAGGCAACGAGGTGAATTGTGCAGGGTGAGCCCATGAGCGGGCCTAGAACAGAGGCAGGAATCAGGAAAATACTGGAAATTAGGATGCTTGTTTGTAGGGAAATCCCTAAGGAAGAGGACTGTGAGTCCTCTTGGAAATCTCAGCCGCGTTTAGGAAATTTACACAAAGACTTCACTGCTTTCACAGCTCTGACAGTCTGACAGCTCCAGCTCTCAGAAACTGTCAGGAAAGCACAGGCTGGGCAATTCCTCACCCTTCCCTCCCCAGGCAGGTGCTGACACACCTGCACGTGGACCTGTCCAGGCTGTTTCCATCCACGGCCCTTTGGAAATGAGAAACTCTTTTTTGCCCCTCTTCACCAAGACCACCCTGGGGAATGGAGCTCTGAGGGAAGGGAAGTGAAGCACTTACCAGCAGCCCACTCAGTGTGGGTTTTCTTTCATAAAACATTATTTGACAAAATTCTGAGTGCTAAAGTAGAAATATCCCTCTCGGACTTGACTTTGCCGTGGACCTATTTAATACTGGCACATTAAACACATTTTTATTTTACACATTAAAGAATATTAATTCTGGAAACTTAACAGTGACACAATGAAGACATTATAAAATTTGGTAATGTGCAATAAAACTGCTTTCATAAGTGCCCAACCATAAGTACATCCATTTTCTGGTTTCCTTCCAGGGTTGAGTTTTGCACTCTTGCACCTTCAATTACAGAGCTTAGTGCCCATTTAAAATTACTCTATTTTGCCCACAGATAATTCCCTTTCATTTTGGCTGCCTTTTCCATTTGCCACCTGCTGATTAATGGCCTCAATAATTTATTCCTTTGCAGATTTGTTGTTTTTCCAAAGGAGGAGCTGAACTGTGGGGCAGGCACCCACTCTCCTGTGCAATAAAGGGGCAGAGGAAAACTCTGCAGCTCCTTGTGTTGGGATTACAGAGGTTTTTCCCATAAAGCAGGGGCTGGGCACTGCAGGGAAGTGTCTGCTGGCACCTGAGGGGAAAGCTTGGAGATCCAGTTTGCTGCACTGCTGAGAACCATCACTGCACTCAGAGATGTGTGGATGGAGAGGAGACTGTAAAGCCAAGGAGAAATCATGGAAAGCAGGGAATAGGAAATGAGTAACACATCCCTGAAGGAGAAAGCACTTCTTTGAAGATAGAACTTTGCCTATGGAAAAGAAAGTCTGGGTTCCTAGCAAACCTCTCAGGAAAACCAAACCCATGAGATGCTCTGTAGGGTCCCTTCCAAGCCAAACCCATCCCTGATCTGATGAATTGCCATGCAGAATCCAGCTGACCAACCTGACACCTGTGGCATTTCCCAAATTAAGAAGCATATTCCAGTCTCTGCTCCCACCACACAGGTTTCATGAACTCTGTCAGAGGGTTAAGCTGGCGTCTAATTTAAGAGGTGACTGCAACGTATTATTTTAGCAAGTGAGAGTAGGAGAAAATTGGCAGCGGCGCAAGGAGTGAGTCCTCATCCAAGGGAATTCACTGGCACAGGGATTGGACATCCTACCTCAAGGGGTGCTTCTGCAGGGCCTGGAGCACAGGAGCAATTACCAGGCTTAAATACTCGGTGTTAGTAAATGTTGGAGGAGTGCTGGAGGTGCTTTCAGACACGAGCCAGCTGCTGGAAGCCAAACCCGCCTGGCACGGCTTCATCAGGAATTCCCAGCGCTGTGGGAGCTCCTGGGGTCCACCACACCATTGCCCATGGACAGGGACAACCCTGGAGGTGCTGACCCACCTGACAGCTCACAGAGGGGATTTATTTTGGCTGCAGACTCCCTGGGAAAGCCAACACTCCCCCCTTCCGGGCGCGGGGTCTACGCCGTGCGCGCCTCACCACAATTAGCGCGGCGAATCGCACCCTCGCTCCCCAGCCTCCCAAAATAATCAAAAGCCGTGGGAATCCAAATCTGATCTCAAAATGCTGCTCTGGAGCTGGAATCATTGAGGGTTTAAAAGCATAATCCTATTAGGGTGACAGAGTTTAAACACTTTCCCTTATCCGCCGGAGCAAAGATGGCAAGCCAGCACCAGCACCGGATCCCCAGACCGGGCTGGCAATGCTCAGGAGGAGCCTCTGGAAAACCTGGGAGGAGCCTCTGGAAAATCGAGCCCCATGGCTGTAGGTACAGCCAGGGCAGAGGAGGTTCCTGGCCACATCTGCACTTCTAGCACCACAGGAAGGAGAAAATAGGGATTGCAGAAGAAAACAGGGATCAAAGAAAAAAGCCTAGTTAATCTTAAAAATCCCAAATCGCTGCCTCAGGAATAAGAAGCATAATGCCCTAAAATCCTCAGGCTGATCCCAAGAAGCCAGGATGACTCAAGGGTCCTGAGTCATAGACCACGCAGATAAACCCCCTCTGCTGAACGGAGCTGCACGGAGCAGAGCTGAAATAAGGCCATTAGGGCTGGAAATGAGAGCAGGTGCTTGGAAAATTCCAACAAATTTTCTCAACTGCTGGAGCTGAAAGCTACCAGGAAAGTTAGAGATGAATAACACAGACCTCAAAATCAGGCATTGTGCCTCAAAGCAGCTGCCAACTCAAAACTTAACAATCATATAAATATAGTGCCAAACACACATTTGCTTTGCTTTGTCCCCTCGCAGCATTTCCCGTCGGTGGGTAAAAATTCCCAGATTCATTGCTACGGTAAAATCATGGAATCAGAGAATCCTTAGGGTTGGAAGAGACCTTTAAGATCGTCGAGTCCAAACACTGCTATTAAAAGAAAAAGGGGAGGTGGGGAAAGCTCTGCCAAGAAATTAGCTAAGGTTTAGCCAAATTTAGCTAGAAATTAGCACGGTATTCAACTTCTCCTTCCTCGCACCTCTGAACATCTTGCAAATGTTTAACAGCGAATTCACAAAGTAACCTTTCCTTTCCTTGGACTTGAGATGAGTATTTCTTTAGGCAAGGGGAGAATGAAGAGTGGGATAAATGCGTGTCTATAGGTGCAGAGCATGACAGGTTAAAAATAAGATCCCTCCAGTGCAAAGTTCCCCCGTGCGTCAGCCTTCATTTCCCTACCAGCCCAGCAGTGAAGGAGGCACTTTTAATTAAGTGCAAGATAAGTATGGAAAACTGAGTTGGAGAAACAAGGAGGAATAGGATTATTCTAATCCAATGTGACATAATTAAATGCAGGAATCAAAGGCTCTTAGTGGCACAGAACTTGTTAGAGCCTTGAAGTGGGTATTTGCACTTTATTCTGACATGCCGCAGCCTCTTCACAGAAACAAAGCTTTTCCAGAAGGGATGAAAGGGTGACAGAGACGTTCATAAATCGCTTGGAAAAAAGAAAATAAGAAAAAAAAAAAAACCTTAAAACAACATTACAGCAAAAAGCTGTTCCTCAGAAACAACCAGCAAAACAAAAGCAAAATAAAACCCTGGCAGCACTGATGATGACATTATTTTGAGATCTTTTTTCCCAATTGTGTCTTAATAATAATAATAATAATAATCTTCCAAGCTACCAGTATCAGCTACCAGAAGGAAATTTGCCCTCTGCAAAGATGATTCCAGGGAATGCCTGGGGAACAGAGAATTTAAGGCAGAAATGAACTCAAGAACTAGCAGGTGTATTTTGTGTCTGAGCTCCAGTTTTTGCCTGGTCAGTTTTGGTGGGTTTGGAAGAGGGGGGATGGAATGATCTTACATCATCCTGCAGTGATTGGCGTGGCTCACTGCAGCTCAGGGATCTGCACTTCCCAGGGGATGGTGCCCTGGAGCTCACTAACTTCCCACAGGCAGTTTTTTTTTTCCAGCACCACACCTCCCCACACTGGCTACAATAACTACATTTAATTCCAGGTGCCAAACGGGAGTGTTCCACTTGTTTCACTCACACCCTTCACTTCTCCCAGGAGCTTCCCCAAACCAGGAGAGGTGCCTGCTGATGGAGACAATTCCAGCTTCTGCAGGAACTCAGGAGATAAACAGAGATGGGTGTCCTTGAGGGGCAGCNTGAAGGAGGCACTTTTAATTAAGTGCAAGATAAGTATGGAAAACTGAGTTGGAGAAACAAGGAGGAATAGGATTATTCTAATCCAATGTGACATAATTAAATGCAGGAATCAAAGGCTCTTAGTGGCACAGAACTTGTTAGAGCCTTGAAGTGGGTATTTGCACTTTATTCTGACATGCCGCAGCCTCTTCACAGAAACAAAGCTTTTCCAGAAGGGATGAAAGGGTGACAGAGACGTTCATAAATCGCTTGGAAAAAAGAAAATAAGAAAAAAAAAAAAACCTTAAAACAACATTACAGCAAAAAGCTGTTCCTCAGAAACAACCAGCAAAACAAAAGCAAAATAAAACCCTGGCAGCACTGATGATGACATTATTTTGAGATCTTTTTTCCCAATTGTGTCTTAATAATAATAATAATAATAATCTTCCAAGCTACCAGTATCAGCTACCAGAAGGAAATTTGCCCTCTGCAAAGATGATTCCAGGGAATGCCTGGGGAACAGAGAATTTAAGGCAGAAATGAACTCAAGAACTAGCAGGTGTATTTTGTGTCTGAGCTCCAGTTTTTGCCTGGTCAGTTTTGGTGGGTTTGGAAGAGGGGGGATGGAATGATCTTACATCATCCTGCCGTGATTGGCGTGGCTCACTGCAGCTCAGGGATCTGCACTTCCCAGGGGATGGTGCCCTGGAGCTCACTAACTTCCCACAGGCAGTTTTTTTTTTCCAGCACCACACCTCCCCACACTGGCTACAATAACTACATTTAATTCCAGGTGCCAAACGGGAGTGTTCCACTTGTTTCACTCACACCCTTCACTTCTCACAGGAGCTTCCCCAAACCAGGAGAGGTGCCTGCTGATGGAGACAATTCCAGCTTCTGCAGGAACTCAGGAGATAAACAGAGATGGGTGTCCTTGAGGGGCAGCCTTCCTGCCCAGAAGGAATTCTTCTAATTCCAGAATATGCTGAGCACACCTGGAATTTTGAGTGGGAAAAGTTGTGCCAAGGCAAGGTCTCAAGTGTTTGCAGGAGTAAGGTTAAACCCCACCCAGTGGAACACAGCTCCCACTTCCCATACCAATGAAAAGTAATTGGATTCATTTTTTCAGTAATTCAATACTAAACCAAATTCTGATTAGATTAATAGAAGGATGTCAGGAGTTGCCTTTTCAGGGTTGAGGTTTTTTTCCTGTTTTGGCAATGCTTTCCCTTTTAGCTGTCATCCTTGTTTTCTCTGCTCCCAAGATGGGAAAAGAGGACAAAAGGTCAAAAAAGAAATATATTAGATTTCCCCACTCTCTAAAAAAATAAAAGAAGACCCATCCTCCCCAAACTCTTGCCGTTGGCTTGGGGTTTTTTTCAGCTTCTCAGAAGAGAGAAATAGAGAAGAAAACCAGGCCATTTCTTTCCTTTTAACAGGCTCGGAGACGGAGTGGGAACACACAAGAATTTATCCTCATCCCTTTCTGGGTAATCAATACACCTGAAGAAGTGTTTCCTATCGATCCCCCAGCTCCTGTATCCTCGTGCTGGCGTCAACACCACATCCAAGGATCCTGGGTGGCGCATAAACAGCAAATAAAAGGCAACATGTCTGCTGTGATGTATTGATTACCTGGCTGTAAAACCATTGGGAAGAGTTATCCGTGGGTGCCTGTCTTTGATTGCTGTCAGAGGCACGGTGCTGTGGTTGGAAGCCTCTTTGATACTCTCAGGGATCCGATATTTAGGGCAGACAGAGCTCTGGGAATAAATACTATGGCTTGTTTTAGCTGCCTGAGTATCAAACAGATTTTTTTCTGGCAGGCTTTGTTTGGAGCGTGAGGACTTGTCTGTCTCCTGCTGTGGAAAATCTCCTCTCCCCACCCAGGAGCAGTGACAGGATCACTGAGGCACTTGGCTGATCTGGGCACAGGGTGACAATCCAGTCTGACAATCCCTCAGCACTGGGCAGGAAGCCCCTCTCCCACTGCATCCCCACTACAAGAAACGTGGAGGTGACTCCAAGGCTGCCTGGACACGTGGATGTGGGCAAAGGAGGGACCACGCCTGAATTCAGGTATTTAAAACTGCCTTCCCTCCTCTGAGCTGGCCCCAGACATGGGAAATCAGCAGGAATGTACCCATGACTATTAGAAAAAAAAGAGGGGAAAAATGTTCCCAAAAGAGGACTTAGCCTCCCCTCCCCTCTGCTGGGCTCCTCTCCCGGCCAAGCCAGTTCAGCTCTCTGGGAAGGCTGATGCCAAAGGGCCACAGCTCTTGTGTCCCACCCTGCAGAGCTTAAATGCTCTCAGCAGCCAGGAACTGTCTTCTCCCACAGCTGAATTTATTCAGGTTCAAATGCATTTCCTTGCTTGTTTGTTTTTTTTTTTTTAAATGAACTGAGTATTTTAACTCCATCCCATGTAAGATAAGAGAGGCAGCAGCCAGCAAAATAAAGAAGCAGAGCCCAAGAGCTCCGTGCACCTTCTCCCCTCCCTGGCACCATCAGGCTCCCAGGGTGAGCAGCCCCACAGTGCCACCTTGCTCATTTATTGGGCAGCAGCTCCAGGCAGGGCAGAGCTGGATCATTTCCCTCCTGACTCATACACACAC
>VXBC01006919.1:334007-385298 GCA_013399945.1 Ploceus nigricollis | reverse complement strand
CAAGAAAACAAACCCACCCCACTCCCCCCAGAAGGCACTTTTCCACCGTCCAGCCCTGGTGGAGACAAACTTCCCCATCCCAGCCTAGGGAATTGGCTTCCTGGGCAGTGTTCCCAGGACTATAAAGCTCTCTGGTGCTGCCATCCACCAGCTTTCCCGCTGCTGACCTGTGAGAGGAGAGGGCTAAAAGTACCCAGGGGACTCTCAGAGAGTTCCTGGGAGTAGCATTTCCACACTCCTGAAATAAATTAATGTTCCAGGGCAGCAGGGCAGAGCTGCCACGGACAGTTTATGCCCTAAAATCTTACCAGGAGCAGGCTCTGGGCCTTCTCCAGGTGTGAAATGTGCCGCTTTATGGACTTCCAGCTCCCTCCAGCCTCGGAAACCTCCTGCCACCCTGCCCAAAAAGCCACCACCACGCAGCTACAGGTGCCACCCCTGGGGACAAACCCCTCAGCAATCACTGAAACGCTGCTCACACAGATGTTGGCAGCCAGGCCCAGCCTGAGGTTACCTGCAACAATCTGTTCCTGCTGCGGGACCGTGCGGATGCGCTCAGCAAAACCAACCTGAAGGGCACAAAAGATGTGCCCAAATGTTTCCTGCTGAAAGATTGCTCCTGCTGGGAAGGCCAGCTCTCCAGGGCAGTGCTAGAGAAGAGAGAGAACTTTTTAATGCCCTTTGAAAAAAAATCCCACGAATCCCATAAAATCCTGAAACTTGCTTAACAAAAGGCTGTTCCTGGATGATACAGCATTAAACTGGTGAACTTTAGGATGGTTAAAGAATATTAATATACAACCTGAGGACCACGCTCCTTACCTGTCCACAAATAAAGCAGTAAGGCTTGGGGAAAAAAAAATCTGGAAGCAATCCAGAGATATATTGTGGCTATGAGCTGCAATCCAAAGAAGATTCTTGGATAATGAATTAATTAGAATTAAATTACTGAATTTAGGTTTTTAATATTTTTTTTTAATTCCTTAAGCCCAAAGCTGTCATAAAGCCTATGACACCGCAATGCCTGGAATACTTATAAGCTGCCAAGGAGAGAAGCTGCCTTTATTTTTTATGGATTAATTACGTGGTGCTGGGTAGGAGGCTTTGCTCTCGTAGGGCCACCTACTAATCTCATTATAAAATGTCTTGTACCGAGTCAGAAACTGTGCTAAACCACCCAGTGATGCTGCACAGGTACAGAGAGTGTTTGCAGAGCTGGAGTCAGGCGTGGTGAACCTCGTTCTGCTCTCTTTCCTCACCTCCCGGCAGGCAGTGATGGGCACTTGCTCAGTGTGAGGAAAGCAGGGCCTCCACAGAGCCCCCTGAAAGCCTGCTCACACCCACAAATATCCACAGAACTGCATTTTTTACTGGGACCCTGCAGAGCCTCGTGACATCGGCGCTGGGGCGAGCTGGGGCGGTGCCGGGATCGCTTCTGCCCTGCCCTGGGGAGAGGTTTGTCCGAACCCTCATCAATCCCAGGAGCCTGGAGCAGCACTGCTGGAACTGAGCGAGCCTCGGAGCCACCCTGCCTGCCTCGGCTCCTGGCTCCCGCAGGCTGAGCAGACCCAGAACCTGCTGTGCAATCTGCCCTTTCACCCTCCAGCAGCTGGCCAGAACCAAAACCGGCATTTACCGCACTCCTCCTCTCCCCGCCCTGGCCCAGCGAGAACTTCCTCGGGTTTTGTTTGCGCTCTGATCCAGCAGAAATTGAGAGGGGCTCTGGAAACAAAGCCACCTTTGTGGCAGCTGTCAGCAGAGTTTTATTATTGTTTCCATCCTGATGGCTGTCGAGATAAAAGGAGGAGCTCTTTCAGATCGCACAATGGATGCAATTTAATAAGTGATCAACGCAGTGGTGGTGAGCAAAGAACTCGTACTGTTCTTTCTCCTCCCTTCCCTCTGCGGCCAAGCCATTTGTCTCTCATCCCTCACAATTCCCAGTGTTAATTCTTGCCTGGCCAGGGAGCAAACAGGAGGTGCTGGGCAGAGCCACGTCGCCCACTGCAGCCACAGTGGATGGTTTAATGCCTACCTGAACCAGCAGCTCTTCTGGAAAAAAAAGATGATTTTCTGGAAAAAAGGACTGAGGTTTGCACACTTATTTTCCTTCTAATTAGTTATTATATCTCCTCCTCTATATGTCTCTGCAATAAAAAACTGCAGTATCTGGCCTCCTCCTGCGAGGAGGATGTCACGACCTGGATTTTTAGCATCATCTGAGACCCTTCACCCTCAGAAAGGAAACAATGAACCCCATTTTAGCCTCCCTAAGAAGGGAGCCAAGTGCTGACAGTTCAGCTGTGCCTGTGAATTATAGGAGCAATCAGATGGAGACAAGCAGCAGATTTACAGCGGGAGCAGCAGCATCCAGGCCTCCTGTTCTCCACCCCAATCCAAACACCATCTGCCTTTGCCAGAGCCTGGGAGAGCAGGGTGGGATCAGATGTGCTCCTCTGCATCCTGCCACCTCATAAATCACCCCAGAAAAATAGCTCCCTGAACTTCCCACCAAGTTTCCTCATTTTTTGGGGGTTTCACAACCCACATTTACCTTATCCAAAGGTGCTTTTGTCCCCAAGGCCTCCATTAACAGATCCAGCAGCAGGAAAGCGCTGCTGACATCCCACAGTAACACTTGAGCAGTGAGGGAGTTACAAAGGTCCAAACATGACTGAACCATTCCCCAGCAAACCAGGGACTGCTCCAAAAAGCTGAACCCCTGAGGAGCTGCAAAGGTACCTGGGACAGAGAGCAGCTGAACACCACCATTCCAAGGCAACAGGGAAGAGCCTCCCATCCCTGCAGGACAGCTGCTGGATGTGCCAATATTGTGAGAGATGGGTAAATTGTTCCCTGAATAAAAGCAGCTACCTTGGCTCCTGGGGAAGTCCCCTTGCACTCCACAGCCACTGGCTGAGACCAGCTGGGCTTTCAGGTGGAAGCTGCTGCCAAGCCACAGAGTCCTGGAATGGTTTGGGTTGGAAGGGACCTTAAACATCACCCAGCCCCAACCCCCTGCCACGGGCAGGGACACCACCCACTACTGCAGGCTGCTCCAAGCCCCGTCCAACCTGGGACACCTCCAGGGATCCAGGGGCAGCCACAGCTTCTCCGGGCACCCTGTGCCAGGCCCTCCCCGCCCTCACAGGGAGGAATGAAACAATGCAGGTCAGGATAGGGTTGGATCTCTGACTTTGCTTCTTTTCCCTCCTGCAGGGCCAGGCGCATCCAGGCTTCCCACACGCTGTCCCGTGGCTCTGCCAGCCCCTAGTGATCCCCTCGGGCCGCAGATGATTCCCATTCGTGGCAATTTGCGGCGGGGCCAATTTTGGAATCATTTTGGGCACTGTAACACTTTGTTCTGTAAATGTTTACCTGGCACGCATCAGCCTGTTCACTCCCAGCACGCCGGGAGACCAATCTGCATGGGAATGAAAGGGAAATGGAGACAGGCTCTGCTGTACAGATGCTCCCAGAATTGCCAGAGCTTTGGATCCAGACACTCAGAAGACATCACATCGTTCCCCTGATTTATCTCGTGTTGTTCCAGCCAGAGGAAATAAAACCTTAAATAATTCCGTCATCTTTGATGTCCGGCCTTTTACGAGTTCCAAGGGACATTTGTGGGAACGCTTCCCACTCAGCTTCTAATTTGATGGAGGTTATTTGAAACAGGCTGAGTATTTTTTTCTCCCTTTACAGATAAAACAGCCCCTCCAGGAGGACGTGGAAATAAACAGCAAGCGAGGGAGATGAACAGGAACCCTTCACTCACAGGGTAAAGACAGGATTTTTTGCACGCTATCATTTTTTTTCCCTATGGAATGCAGGTCTAAGAGCATGAGGAATACTCCTTGTTTGAATCCCTGTGGTAATTGAAGTCTCAAAGTCAAGGGCTGGCAGATTTAACCTGCTTTGCTCCCTCACTCTGACTGCAGAGACAATTCCTGCAGGGACATAAACATCGGTGGCCTTGCCAGTGAACCAGGGCTGAACCTCATCCCGAGGATGGGATGAGCCGGAACAAAGCGGGAGAGTCCCCAGAGGAGACAAAGCACTACTCTCAGTTGTGAGCACAGAGGCAATTCCAATCCCATTCCTTCCTGGCTCTGTCATCTCCCACACAGTGCTCTAAAGATGGACAAAGCACACACATGGAACCTCACAGGTTCCATATATCCATGGGATTTATAATTAATCTGCTTACATACCCACGGGATATATAATTAAGCTGCTTCAGACAATGCACCAACAAGGTTACTCATCCTTTCCACCAAAGTTCAACAATTTGGTCAAAATGTGTGGTTTCAGGCACATTTTCTGTAGCACAGCCCTCAGCTTACTCAGTAGGACACTTCCTTGGGATTGAATTCAAATGGAAAGATTGATTCTGGTTTAATCTTCAGGGCACACAGGAAAAGGGAGAAACCAGTAACCTATGTTAAGCCCTCATTATCCCTAGATTTGACTAAGTTATTAACATATTTAGAGAGCAATGGAGGAACATTTTAACAGAATTTTTTCCATCTGCTCTACTGGGAAGCAACAGCAATTAATTTTGAAAATATTTATAAATTTTGCTTTGCAATTACTCTGTGTTTTGGAATTATTTGTAAGTATTCATTTCTGTAAATATTTATTCTTAGAGATGGTGATTTGGCTATCCATCAGGAAAAAGTAATTACTTTTCCTCATTTGTGCAGCCACTCTTAAAAAGAAAATCTCTTCAGAGAGGGAATCCCAGGATGGTTTGTGTTGGAAGGTACCTTCAAGACCATCCAGTTTCCAGCCCCTGCCATGGGCAGGGACACCTTCCACTATCCCAGATTGCTCCAAGCTCCATTCAACCTGGCCTTGGACACTTCCACGGATGGGGCATAGAAGGAATAAGAGAGGCAGCTGCTTCCCTGTTCTTGCCCTAGGTCTCATCCCTCATCAGGTCAGGCCCTGTCCTGTTTGCTCAGCTCAGGACTCCCAGTTCACAGGTTCCCCACACTGCTCCCAGTGCCCTCAGAGACAGGGAACGGGGGAAAAGCCTAACTCAGAACTATTTGTCCTGTTCTGGTACCTCCAGTAAAGACATCCAGAAGTCAGATGGTGATCTGATGGAGAGTACCCTTGCTGAGTTCAGATGGAAGACCCCTGGTTAACCAGGATAACACACTGTTTACCCTAAGCCAACACCACGGCTCCACCCCAGGATATGCAGCCCTGCGGGTGCCGAGTGCTCCCTAAGGCACTCTGGGCACTGCCGGAAGTATCCAGCAGGCTTTTGCCACGGGCGCTGATGTTTGCCATCAGGGCAGTCCCGCTCCCATCCCGTTTATTCCAGAGGGATTCCACTGCCCCCCGACAGGCAAACAGGCTCTGAAGGGAGAGCAGCAGGAAGCATCCCACAGTCCAGGCCGCTGGCTCTCTCTGCAGTTCCCGTTTCCAGGCACGCTGAGCCCCTGGCAATAAGGCAGACTGTCATCTTCCCGTCACTGCTCTCTCTGTCAGCTGCCCCCGGGGAATGGGAATCAGATGGAAAGCACAGCTCCCACCAGCCGGCACTGGCACCGCCCTCCTCCGGCCTGACAGCAAATCCCCAGCTCTTCCACGCCGCTTGATTATCCCTATCAGAGGTGTCTCTGTCGTGCAGGCAGCGATCCAGGGAGCAGGAGGGATGTGGACTCGAGAGGATGGTGGCAGGCTGGGGAATGAGCTGTGGGTCAGTGCACGGGGCACGTTTGTCCTCATGTTTGTCCTCATTTGTACGCAGGCTTTGACTTCGGGTTTTGGCCACTTAATTTCTTTGCAAACAAAGTCACTGACTGAGGGCACTCTCCAGGTGCCAATCCCAACTGTCCAACAGCTACTCCACAGTCACAATCCCAGCAGTGACCAGTGCTATGGGCTTCAAGGCCAGGTTGGATGAGGCTTGAAGCCTAGTGGAAGGTGTCCTTGACCATGGCAGGGGTTGGAACAAGACGAGCTTTAAAACCCCTTCTAACCCAGACCATTCCAGGATTTTAGGATCTTACCTAAAGAAAAAGCTTTAGACCCTGTTCCAGGAAGAACTGCAAATACGAGTTCAGGGATGTAAATATTCCCCACAAAGGCATGCACCTCCTGATGTTTTCACCCATCCTCCCCAAAACTGTCAGGTACTTTGCTCCAAACAGGCTGTGAGGTCACCAAACCCCCCTGGAGCACATGGAGTGGCTGTGGAACGTGCTAAAGCAGCAGGAAAATAGCTGCAATATCTGAAATTCCGGTCATCTTGGGAGACCTGCCAAAGTGCTCCGGCTCGGAGCTCCTGCCTCATCCATCGTGGAGGCCTTGTCTACAAGGCAGCACCTGTGGCAGAGAAAAATCCCTGTCGCTGTTTTACCTTCCAGAGCACCATCCATCCTGAGCAAACGAACCTTTTCCTTACAATCCATCCAGGCTCCAGGATGTGACGGAACACTTTGTAAATGGGGACGTGACCAAAACCATCTCCCACGGCCAAACTCCCCCATTCCCTCAGCCACCAACACCCCCAGGCTCCCCTTCCTGGAGCTGCACGACATATGTGTTTGGATTCATGTGCCAATTGCCCTTCCAGGTACACCTTGTGTGGGAGGAAGAGTGATTGGAATGACTGCTGTAATTGAGGAGCACAGCCCATTCTACTTCTTTGCTATAATCAGGAATTGTGACAAATCATTTCTCCCCAAGCTTCTGGCTGGTAAAATGATTTAAGACATCAGGATTTCAGTCAAGCAGGGTAAGAAAGGCTTTTTTTTCCCCAGCCCAGAGCAATGGCCAGCACAGCCCCTCTGCATTGCTGTTTATTACACCTCATTTACTCTGATCTACAGCTAATAGTGATCCCAAGTTCAAAATCTGTGAAAGTCACATTCCCCTACACAGGCAAGGCAAATTCGGCTTGTCAGAAGCACATCCTTCATTCCTTTCCAGCATCATTCTATCTGGGCTATCCTTGCCTTAAAACTTTAAAACTTCCTTTAAAAAACTTCCCTTAAAACTTTGGGTCTTGTACTGTCTCTTCTCCAGCCTACACACCAAAAGACTTGGAGCAGGGTATTTCACGTGTTTATCCTTCCTGAAGATGAAAAAGTGGCACCATTCCCTGCGCCACTTGGGTAGCACCTGGATTTCTCCAAGGCTTTTCTCCAGCCACACCAGCTCCCGCACTCGTCAACCTCCTCCCTGTAACTTTTCCAAGATATTTGTCTGTGCCACAGGGGATTTCTTACCTCTTTGTGCATCTCCATAAACTGGACGTGTCTGCAGCAGTGGAACTCCAGGAAACACAGGGCAGAATGACAAGGCTGCAAACCCATGTGCTTAATTTCACAGTCCAGCTCCCCGACATGGAACACAGCCCCGTCTCCCTCGTGCATCCTCCAGCCTCGCAGGCCTACGGCGCTCAGCAATTTATATTCATCAACCACCTGACACACATTTTTATGGATTACACTTCCAGCCTGGAGCCTATTAAAACATCAACAGACAATGCAGAAGTTACTAAAAGCCCTCAACCCCGCCTCGGTCACCGCAGGTAACTAACATCCTCTAGCAGTGGCTTAATACACACACGGAGTACCCACACGCGAAGCATTTGGGATTCGCTTCAGAAGGCTGAGGATTTGGGGAATACCTCCACTGGAAGCAGCTGCAGCAGGAGAATCTGGTCCCCTGTGTTTCCTCTACCTTTTCTATCCTCGCACAGATGCCACCACAGAGCTGCAGCTTCGCAGCTCCTGCCTTTGCAGGGCAGTTTTTCTAACAAGCTAAATGCTGCTGTGAGTGGAAGCCAGCCCCTGGAACTTCAGGCTATCCTCAGGACATGTTTTCATCTCCTTTGCAATAATTGCTCATATATATGTATATATATGTAAGTAGTCAAATAGCACAGGTAAATACAGGCAAATGTCCCACCATGTTAAGGAGGCCTGAAGCAAAAAGCATTGCTGGAACAAAGCCAAGTATTTACAAACAGAAGGAGGAGGAAATGGGTCCTGGGGGAATCATAGGAATCACCCCACAGTATACTGCACTGAGATGGCACCATGGATTGTGCATGGCTTACATGGAAATAGAAGTTGGAATTCAGCTCCTTCACTTCTCTGAGGGGCTGATTCACCTCTGCTGATGAAAAAAGACCTGAAGTGCTCAAGCTATAAAACCTGGAGTCCCTTTCCCCTGATTCATGGATTGAAATGCATCTGAGATGTCAGAAGAATCATTCCCATGAGCAGCAAGGTCAAGCCAAGCAGAATTTCTTTTCAACCTTTCAAGCACTAACTTGCTTTTTAATTTCTTTTTTAAGCTATTGCAGAATCCATTTGGGTTGAAGATGGATGTCAGAGCAAAGCCATTAAACAATGCCAAGGATGCTCTGAACAACCTCCAAAGTCGCCTTGAAGAGGTCAGGGTGTTAATTCATCAGGAGCAACATTATTTGTGATATCTGCTGACTTCCACTCTGCGACTCATTCCCACCTTTCCTGAGTTGGGGATGCACTGAGGAAAGGAATACACTGAAATCTTAAACTAGCAACTATTCTTCTGTATTTAGTAACTGATTAAGTCATTTACTCCATACAATCTAGGTGAATCCTGAAAGGTAAAATGTGTGGAGAAAATGTGCTCATTTCCCACCCAGGAAGGTGAGAAATCCCTCCACTAAAAAACAGGGGTTTAAAAACATTCCCAATTCTCAAACTCATCTCTGAGAGAAAAGATGCAGTGGAATCAAGGGGTAAGACATGGCCTTGCAGACCTTAAAATCATCCATGCCTAAGGTCACCCTTGTTTGGCAAGGCTGAGATGAGACAAACTGGTGCCTTGGGGTTATGTGTGCACGCACGGATGTTATTCCCACATCCAAAATAAATCCCTGCCTGCCCATTCTGGCTATAATTTTATCTCCCATTTCCCTGCCATCACTCACTCCTTTCACAGCTGCACTTACGTCCAGATTTTCTTTCCCTCAGATTTAAACCTGTGGAGCAGCAGCAGATTAGGGAAACAAGGCCCGTCCTCGGCACGGTGCAGGGGCTGCAATTTCATCCCGGGATGGGGCTGCTCCACTTGAATCCTGCCTTTGTGCTGGAGGCACCAATGGGAACCTCTCCGAATCCCTGAATCACCCCCTTGTATTCAGTCACAGACTGCACTCGGCGCTATCCAGCCCCTTGCAAATCCACATCTCTCTCTCCGAAGGCACTGGGAAGGAGAGCCAGGGCAGGGCTGGAGCAGGATCTGCCCAGAGCTGCAGGCAGTGTGACTGAGTCCCCCAGCTTCCACCTGGGCAGTGGTGGCACCCTCCAAGCCTGCAATTAATATTTGTCAGGGAGATCCCCTGTAAAATCAAGTCATTTCCCATTCTCCTAGGGAAAAACAAACATTACCCCACTTTCCCCAGCTTTCAATCCCAAAGCCCGGCATATTCATGGCTGTGACTTTTGTTCCTGATGCCTGGTTCTGCCCTCAGAGCACTGCACAACCCAGGAGATGTAAATATGAGAAATTAGTGGGAAAACACATCTCCTAAACCACAGGGATCCTTTGGGACAAGGGTAACACGTGGAAGACTCCACTTGATTTATTACAGAGATCAAGGAACAGGGATAAGGAAAAGGATACTGTAGAAGGGCTCAAATCCCAACAGTATCATCTAATAATGCCTTCTAATAAAGAACATGTAACATCCCACAAAACCCCTTCCCAGGAAGGCAGCTGCAGCTCCCTGGGAGATGACAAAAATGTCGCTGCGCTTCCCTTCTTTTGTTGTTTTATTTTTGGGGGGGGGATATTTGTTTGTTGATGAGGGTTTCCTGAAGGCCGCACAGCCCCAAGAGGCAGCAGAAAACCACTTTTCCCATGAAGCAGGGTGCTCCTTCCCGGCTTGCCGGGATCGTGACGCCAGGTGGCAGCACAGCCCCACCGATGGACGGCAGCGGGAAGAAGCGGGGGGCTTGGAAAACGGGAGGGGAAAAAGACGAAAAGGGAAAAAAGCGGTGGATGTCTAACAGGCTGTCTGCAGGGAAAGCAGCTCTGCTGCAGAAATACCTCCAATGGGGTGGCTCCAGCTTCCTGGCCTTGGAAAAAGCAGCCCAAGATGCCAAAGGGCTGGCACAGAGGACAGGGATACATGGACACAGATATAGGATGCTGACACATGTACAGGGATGCAGACATTTGTTATTCCTCCTCAACCCCTCAAAAAACCAAAAATCATCTTATTTTTAACCAGAAACACACATTACTGTAAATTTCAGACACTGCCATAACCTGGGATTTGGGATCTCAAGTTAAAACATCAGCCAGGCTGAGAAGCAGATTTTGGTTTGGTTTGGTTTAGGCCTTTTAAACTGCCTTTTAAAGGCAAAAGAGCACACTTTCTGAGGAAAGCCACCCTTTGAAACTTTGAAGATCGTGAGAAGCATCATATTTGAAGATAGTGAGAAGCCAAGCTGGTGCTGGGAAACACAGAGATACTTCCCAGCCCAGACATGCCCAGAAGTGAAGTGGAAAAGGTTTTCCAGTCCACATGTGAGCCAGGAGGGGCTGGCTGCAAGTTTATCAAGCTCCAGGGTGAAACTAAGAAGCACTTTCTTCCTGTGATACAATCAGAAAGCCACCAGGCTAAATGACAGAATGAATCATGGAATTACTGAATGGTTTGGGTGGGAAGAGACCATAAAGCCCATCTGATTCCAACCCCTGCCATGGGCAGGGACACCTTCCACTATCCCAAGTTGCTCCAAGCCCCATCCAATCTGGCCTTGGACACCTCCAACTTTCCCTTTACCTTTCTGGTTTTGCCTCACAGAACAGTTATTTGGCTGAACTCCCTTCCCAGGCTCTTTTCCCTGCTCCTTGCTGTGTAACCTCAGCTCCTCCCAGCCTTTGTCTGTCAGAGGGACTGAACGAGCTGGGAATTGGCTTTTCCTTCCCTGAAATCTGGTGCCAACAAACCCAGGGGTTCAGGGATGCTGATAGCAAAGAACAGCACTCCAACGACTGAGTGCTGGAGCAGCCTGTCCAGAGAAGGGCTGGGGAGACTCCTTCCCTGGGGATATTCAAAGCCATCTGGACATGATGCCCTGGGGAAGGCAACTCCTGTCGAGCAGGGGTTTTTCTGGGAGCTGGTTGTGTCTTCATATTTCTCACAGCCTGAGGCAAAGCATTAGGAGAAAAATGCAAATAAAGGCAGTGAGGAGAGTGAGGGGGCAGCAATGCTTCAGCAGTTATGGGGATATGGGTGTTCAGCTCAACTGAACTTCCCCAAAAATGTCAATAAGAACTGTTCTGGCTCGCATGACTGGTCCCTTGCCATGGATAATAATCTCTCACACCACACCTGACATACCTTTCCATGGCCCTGCACTGGGCAGGGACTGCTCAGGGCTCTCACCCAGTTCCAGCCCTGAGAACCAATTGTTCTCTGCCGGGAAGTTTCTGAACCGTGCAGACTCGGCAGGCTGAAGGAACTCTCCCTTGGCACCCAGACTGTCCATGGACACTGAACGGGGGCTACAGCCTGGCCTCCATTTAACACAGATCATGGTGGTTCAGGTAATTCAGCCTCAAATAGAGCTCAAACTGAGTTTGTGGGCTAAAGGCCTGAGAAATCAGCCTTTAAAGAGTGACCAGAATTATGCATTGCTTAAATCCCTCCAGCCTGAACACTTGACATTTTAACTTGGCCTGAAGGTCCCCTCTGGTTGCCACCCACACAGCTCCTTTACTCCCCACTCCCATACCTGGGATGTAGACCACGTTCCCAGTCATGGTCTGTGAGAAAAGGGATCTCTCATCCCAGCATGCCCACCTTGAGGGCTCCTGCATGGTCCAGGGCATCTGGACCCTGCATGCCAGCCAGGAGCACAGAGGGCAGGAGATGAGGAGCCCCTACACAGACCGTCACCCAAGGTCAACCAGCAAGTGATGGGAATAGTCCTTCCTGTCCTGGAGCAGAATGGGGAAAACTCAGAGCACTGAAGACAACCATTAAATAGCCTGGTCAGAGGAAGGCCACAGGGGTCACCTTTTGGGCAGGGCAATGACCTGAAAAAGGTGCAAGGACACAGTGGGAGCGTGAGGCAGAACAGACACCCAGCACCACAGGGGGACAGCCCCGAGAAGAGCTCCTGAGACATTCCACAAACAAATTCCTCATGCCATAGGATGGATAAATAAAGGAGAAGGTCACACTCCTGCCCTTCCTCCCTCACCCCTCAAGAATTCCCTCTGTGTTTTCTCTCTGTCAACACACCGAGGTGTGCCCTCACCAGGGAAGCCACCCAGGTGGACATGTGGTGACTCCTATGACACAAGGAAGAGCGTCCAGCTTTCCCAACCTTTCCTCCCACACCCAGGATCAGCAGGACTGCCCAGAAACCACCCATAACAACACATCTGGTGAAATGGTTAAATGGTTTGGGTCTGTGGGACATTTCCTGAAAATGAAGAAATGATCTAAGGAAGTAGTAGCAAAAAAGTTGGTCACAGGTCTGGGAATGATAACCTGCCCTGAAGTTGCTCTTACATTATTTGATCAGTGATGGCAATTTGTTACTTCTAAAGAGTTGTTTTACCTATAATGTTACTTTAACCCTCTTAACTAAAAGTTTTTTCTATACCCCCCCTTAATTTTATACAGCAATCCCACCAGGCTCCCATGCATAGACTGGAATGTTTCCTATTGTTACCTTGAGATGCTCTTCTCGTTACATCCACTAAATGCACACTTAAAACACAAAAAACAAAGAAAAATAAAATTAAAGAAGCTGATGAATCTTTCAGGAATCCCAGGTGTCATGCACAGGTGTGGATTCAATTGCCTTTTTGGGAAAAGCATGGAGTCACACAGTCCTGCCCCTCATTACATGTCATTCCTCACCCCCTGGTTTCTTCACTGCTCCATATGCTGTCATGAGGCTGCTCTGAAAGAGACAAACAGACAGGGAATGACCTCGGGTTTATTCCCTTGGGGTTATTTTTAACCTGGATCTTCTCACCGGGTTCATTTGTGGTGCAGCTCCACACAAAGGAGACCTGTCTGCAAAAATGAGGAGCCATCTGCAGTCCACAGCAGGAGGGGTGGCCAGCGGGATCCTTAAAAAAGAATGGATGAAGCAATGGGATCCAGGGAATAAACTATTCCCCTTGCTGTACCCAACCATCAATCACACTCCAAGTTCTTATCACTTCATCTAAAAAACCAAATTCTCCAGCATTTCTTTTCCAGTAAAAGTAATGCAGATTTTAATTCATGCATCTCCTTGTCACGCTTTTCTCAGCGCCACCAAAAGACCCAGCACCGCACCTTTTCCCAGACCAGAGGCTGCAGAGCCAAAAACAACAAAAAGGAAAAAGCTAAATAAACATTTCTTTCATCAAGAAGCTCGTGGGTGAGGCCTGAAGTGTTGAAAGGTCTTATCTGCAGTGAAACCCAATGTCCAAACTTAAATGTAGGCTTGGAAACGTTCCCTGGGGCGAGGCTCCCTCCACCCAAGAGCCAACAGAGCCCAGGGAGGACGTACAGGAGACAAAGGAGCTTTCCAGACCAGCAGAACTGGGATGGAGCTACTGGAACAGCTTCTGGCAGAGTTACGGTGTCCCCAGGTGAGTAATCCTGGAAAGCAGAACCAGGAGGGCAGGGAAATGCCAAGGGGGCTTTAGGAAAGTGGCAAATCTACACCTGGCAAGCTCAGAAACTAACACACAGTAAAAATGCTGCTGAGAAAGGCTGATGTACCAAAAAGGGAAGATATAGAAACATTCAGAAAAAGATGCATAAAAGCATAAAAAAGCAGGGCACAACAGAGGAGAACCTCTTACAAATACAGGCAAATGTGTTAATTCCTTACAGAACTCTATTTTCTCTACATACACATTTGCTGTCTCTACTAAGTTTTCCTCAGTGGGTATCTCCTGGAGATGGAAACTCTTATCCCTGCTGTAAATCTCACAGGAGCAGAAACTGGGAATTTATTCAAAGCCTCTGTCTGAGATTATCACGTATCTGCTGCTTCATTTCAAGAAGCAAAGAGTTGCTTGTGTTTAGAATGAGAACAATTTCTTCCCATCAGGCTGTCACAGGAGTTCAGTGCATCTTTTTGCAGTGAGCTTGGACAATTACCAGATGAGCTTTGAGGAGCATAAATAACACAGAGACATTCCAGAGGGTGCTGAACATCTCTATGCCCACTGCAGCTCATCTCCAACCAGCCCCATAAGTCCAAGCATCCTCCTGACCTTTGCCCCTTCAAATAGTTTTGAACATCTGCTCTAATTCTGCATTTTCTTGTAGCACCAGCACACACAAACACACAAAATGCTGCCTATAGCTCTCCCAAGTTCATTATTACACTGCACAGCCCAGCCGGTGCAACACCATGTCAGGAGGAGAGGGACGAGGAATTCTTCCTGACATGGAAAGAAACATCTCATGGTCACCTACAGCCCCCTGAGATTTCCCAATCCCAGCTTCACCCACTTGTTTTCCAAAACCCAAGATTCTCTATGGAAGAGAACAATGTCTATATTTATGCCTATGTGTATTCAGCTACACTCTTTAAAAGTAACTCCCCCATTTTATGAGATCTGACAAGGCTTTTTTCCCTAACCAATTAAACTCATAGACACTAAATTAAAATTTTGACTGTTAGCTTGTTCTAAGCAATTCTTAAGTATGTAGGAATGTAGTAAAACATTTTTAATAATATAAAGCTCTGGTAAAATCTGATTCCCTGCACAACAAAATCACCTGGGAAACAAGATGAACAGATGCACGTAAAGTAACTCTGTGTCCATTACTATCAGTTCAGAAACATACAAATTGAGATGATTTCAGTCTTTTAACCTGGAATTAAAGTGTCTGTACATGTTCCCTGCATTAAGAGTATTTGGCTGCCAAAAATCTTGGTAGTCACCTGCAGAAGTTGAAGTCTAGTTTGTTTCTTCCCTTAGTAACTATTCCCCACCAGTTCTTACTCCCAGAGATACCATTATTTCATTAAAATATAATTATACTGACATCTAACAATTAATGCTCCATACAGTGCAATTCTGCTAAGTCAGTGCTTCTGTTTTCCACAGACCAGCACTCCTAAACCTATGGAAGGATGGTGTTAGTGCCTCAAAAATCCACCTGACACACTTGAATCCCAGCCCATGCTGCTCTTTTAAGGAGCAAATCCTGAATCTGCTCAGCAAAAACCCAAGGAAGGTTTGGCATTCCTTATCTGTTCACTTCCTAAACTACTGCTTGATACCTAAGTAATATAAGCCTCATGTACCTAAACAATTGGATGATTCTATCCCCTACTCTAATAAATTCCAGAATAGGAATTTCCACGATTTCCCTCAATACTGTTCAACCTTCCACTCCCTCAATGTATGAGGAACACAGTCTTTTCTATCCAATTTTGGTTTCATTACAGAGTAGCCAGGACTGCTCAACATAGTGTGCTTCTTCATTTTACAGTGAAATGAGATTCAGCATTTGCTGGCTTCTGTTTGAGAAAACACACACACCTGCAAATACATCAGGTTTATAGCTTTCAAAAGCTGTGATTTCCATTAGGATAAGGAAGGCCCAACTGTGGTATTTTCCAATCAGTGGCAGAGCACTGTCTTGGAAGATGAATTCAGTTTCTTTTAAGTGTCCTCTCTGTTCAATGCCTAATAATTAATATTGATCAGAGGGGTGACTAAAGCCTCAGTCCTGATACTGTGGTGCAGTCTGGAGATACACACATATTTTTAAACCCTTTCTTGAACATTCCTTCAGCCATCTGGCTGATTTCAACACTGGCTGGGCACCAACAGCAATCACTGCTCGATTCTGTGCCTGAAACACAGGAACAGTTTGCTTGCTGTGGCAAAGAGGGGATTGAAATAACCACAGTAACAGCTCGTGCTTGAACTTAGAAGGAAGTTGAAACACAACAGGTATTTCTAGACATGAGGTGGATCAGCCCCATCAGGAATTTGGCAATACCACGAACGCAGCAACTGCCTCTTCTTGCAAAAGAATTGCAGCATGTTTGTACTTACAGAGACTACTCAAGAAATCAATCCATCATCTCAACTAACATCACTGTGAAAAACCTTTCAGCCCTGCTTTTGAAGTGAAGAGTTTACCACATACAGGAAAACAACGAAACAGAAACCACTGCGCCAGGTATGTCCACCAACCTCAAAAAATTTGAATTGCTTTTAAGAAACGTAATGAACCATTTTCTCTTTCAATTCAAAGCTCCTAGAGGAAATGGACCTACACTCACAAAAAACAGCAATATTTTTGATTTCAAATACATATCATGCACCACAGTAAACACTGAGAAGAAGAGCTGTGCGTACCCCAATAAGCATCCACATTTAAGTACACACACACACGGTGGGTACTTGGAGACAACCAGCATTCAGCTGAACAAAAATATACTTCCAACAACAGAATTTCTCTATTAAATCCATGTTTATTGCTTAAGTTTTATCACAGTGGAGATTAAATTATGCTTAATCATCCGGTCAGTGCTTTTGTACCTTCTTTAATGCCAAAAAACCCCCACATTTTAAACCAAGTCATTCATACACTCGAAGTCTTCTCACCATCCCACCATTCATCGCCTCTGTGTGCTCCTGTAGTTGCCACGGGCTGCGAGATTGTAAAAAGATATAGCTAAGAGGCTTATATTTATAATACCATTTTTTTGTTCAAGTATTCAGAGAGCAGCACGAGTAGCTGCCCTGCGTATTAGAAACAAATCTGCACTGTTATTTATTGCTGTAGGACCGAGGCTCCTGATGGAATGGTGATGAAATTTTGCATCACTGTGTATGAAGATGAGCTCAGCAATCCCGTCATCATCCCAACTCCTCCCATGTTAGTGAGCGACACAGGGCAAAACGGGCTTCCCTCCTTTCTCTTTCAGCCACGGGACCTCGAACTACAAATAAATAAAGCGTACACTCACAACGTGTGTAGTGCAAATTCCAAGTAAACAGAATGACATGGAAATAAAACTCATAGTTGCCAACTTTGGTTCAGCAGGGCAGCAAGGATTCCACGCCCGGCATCCCCGCCCTGGGAGCGCACACCACCGCCAGCGTCCCGTGTCGGCGACAATGATTGAAGGAGACTGTTGGAGGCGGGGGGACACGGGGCCACCTCCGCACGCCAGGTGGCCAGGCCTCACCCCACACATGCCACCAGCCCCGGGCAGGACAGCTGGACACCGCCCGCGGCGCGGAACTCCTATTGGCAACTACGTGGAACATGGATTGCGTGGCCCAGACTAATAGAAGGTAATATTTCTGTTTCTCCAGATACAACCATTGAAAGAGAACATCTACAACATTGCGATTCAGAAAGAACTTAATGAGAATTAACAGGAAAGACATTCAACTCTGGGGGAGCGCTGTGTGGGGGTCGTTCCCTTTAAACAAACCCCAAGGAGTGGTTTGAGTCTGCACAGCTCTGGGCCATTACAAAACCTTCTGCACTAAGCACAGAGCTAGATTTGTTTAAGTTCTTTTTTTTTTTTCTATTTGTTGCTGTTGTTTCACTTATTTTTCTTAATTATGCAAATCTACTTCCCACACAGCCGTGTTTGGAACTGAAATAAGACTCCCTAATATTTTTGTGGCATAAATTCTGTATGCAGAGAAAGGCGACAAAATTTTGTCTCAGTTAAAGTTAGGACACACTGTAGACTTACTCGGGACCCTTTTCTCCAAAGTACTGGTAGCGAGCAGAAGAGTCATGCAGCTTTATCAGTAAAACGAGTACATATTTTTGCCATTTTTCTTCAGTGCTCATTAAGATTATTCCTATTTTTTTTAACGTTTGTTTTCTCAGTCCACAACTTGCTATTTCTCGCATAAAGACCGGGGGAAATCACTTTTGTTTTAAACAGCATTCTTAGACAACAGGTTGAACCTTCCACAAAGGAAACACAGAACTAGCACTAGAGAGTTCTCTCAGCTAAAAGGATGGAGATATTAAAATAATAAAAAAATAAAAGGAGAACACCTCTGCAAATAAAAAGAAACCTCTCCTCATTTGGGACACACACACTGAGCTTTTAAAAGCTGAAAATTCATAAATACGGTCATTGTATAGAACTTTAGAGAATTAAGGCTTCTAAAAACTTCAGTGCCAAAATAACCTCTCTGCATATCAGTATTAAGAATAAAATATTTTCCATTTTAGGTTGTGCTTGCCTTTTTTTTTTTTTTTAAAGACTTCTCTTAGTTCCGTAGAATTTTGTCACATAATATTACATACTGAAGGGGAGTGTTAGAACTGCTTATTGAGGTTTTAAGTAGTTGTTAGACTAAGTTACAGCGATAAACTTCGATTACTGATCTGATTCATTACTACTTTACATGGGGCTGTTGGCTCATTTCACCTTTTTTTCATGCTTAATGTGGCCGTTTCTTCTATACTTGCCATTGGGGATCCCGTTCTGGTAGTGTCCATTAACAGCGCTATGTTTGTCATTGGACCAGAGATGTTTGCTCTGCTTGCAGATTAATTTTGCCATCCTGGCCAAAACATAGTAAAGTAAGGCAGCACCCACTAGTAGGACCAAGGCAATATCCAGGAAGAAATACTGAAACAGGGAGATGCTGTAAACAGCAGCACGTAGATGCTGGGCTCCGTTGTGGCGCAGGATGTAATTGATCCAGTACACAGTCCGGTTCACGGGGTGTCCAGGCTGGTCCTTGTGGATCTCCGACAGCCTCCGCGCCCGCTGCCGGTAGCTGGGGGGAGGAAAGCAAACAAGGAAGAAGGGAAAAGCTGTCATCTTGTGTCATTGTGCAACTGAATCACCAGAGAAATGCACAACAGAGAGAAACCTGGGGTTGATTTTGCAACAAACCATTTCCGCCTGGGTCCAGAGTTTCACCCAAAACTTTCGGTTTTTCACCCCAGCAGCTGATCCTGCCAAATTTCTTCCTCTCCTGTCTGCACCTTATTTACACAGGACTTGCCTTTACACCAAGGATAATTGCACAAGAGGAAGGTGATGCAAGCGATGTTATCGAGGTCGCTATCAACATTCCCCCTCTCTGCCGCTGCCCTGCTGCTTGCTCCTGACAGCAATCTCCTTTCCCAGAAAGACTCAGCTGCCAGGAAAGCAAGAAGCATCAATAGCACCACGCTCCAAAATTAGGGTTAGCCCAACACAATATACTACCAGATAACCCCTCACTAATTTTAATCTGGATATGAGTGGTATTACGAGCCAGAACAGGAAAATAACACTTGAAGTACAATTTTTTTAATAATAAAATGACAGAACTTAGAGTCACTCTTCCTGAACACACCTCCCCATTTTAGCTACAACCCAAACTGTGTACACGTATCTTGCTCCAGGCCCTGCAGGCAGCACCACAGCCAGACTGCTCATGTGGAGTAATCAAGACAGACACAAAGGGACCTCGGTCTGCAACACGGAATAAGTCGGGACAGGTTTGTTTCCATAACCTCTGTGCCCTCCACATGGCAACTGCTACGAAGAGCAAGCGAGACAATTGAGTTTTGGTGCTGAGCAACAAGCCCAGCACCCACACTGAAACCTCAGCTGTTGGGTAATCTTGGGAAATAGGACAAACACCCAGACTTGCCTCAACTGTACACACAAATAATAAAACGCAGTTTTTGTCCACTGCACAAAGGTTTCATATCCATCCACGTACAAACAATCGCTCGCTCCATACCTGGGGTCATTAATAACTTTTACTAGGGCTTCATACAGCTCACTCTCAGTCATGGTCTTCCAGTTGAGCAGTATTCCCATCCCTTTGGCCTGCACACGGGTCATGGTGTCGTAATGGTCTCCGAAGAGGGGAATGCCCACCACTGGGACACCGTGGTACATGGTTTCAAAAATGCTGTTCAAGCCCCCGTGACTGAGGAAAGCTTTAATGTTAGAGTGACCTGGAACCACAAGAGGCAAAAAGGTTACAAAATGCACTTCCATCTCCTTTATATAAAGTTGTTGAAGCACCTGGGTACGACAAATTTATCACCATGTTTCTGTAACTACAACTCAGGCAGGTTAAAATTACTGCAGCTTGTTCTGAAGTTCTACCTAAACCCACTCTGCTGAAATTCCTCATGCATTAAATCATTTCCTTATACACTGAGAGAGAGAACAGCCAAAGTAAAGAAAGAAAATTCTCATGTGTATGAGTGGTGTAAAATGATTAATGGAGTAATTAATATGCACTGCCTACTCCCGAGGAGCTGCAGGTGGTGACTCCAGCAGGTTCAGCAGTAAACATGAGCAAGGAGGAAGCACCGTTTTTTACAAAATATAACTTTTTAAATGGCAGGATAACTGATGTCACACTCTCCCTAAAGCTCCACGTGCCTTACTTGAGCTTAGCAAGACCTAACAATCACAGCAACAGCCTCACGTGATGGAAAAAGCAGCCTGCCTCAGAGCAACCCCGTAACCAAAACAAATCTACCTGCTCTAGGAGTCACCTGTCTACTCACTACGTTCTCCAGCTCACACACACACTGATGCTTGATGCTAGTTAAGCTCCCATCAGAGCTCTTTTGGGAACATACAAGCATCCAGATCTCCCAGAAGCAGTCAAATATTCTGTGGCCTCCCAGATCTGCAAGGGGCTCAAGCACCCTTTGAGAGGGAAGAAGAAGAAAAATAAAATATCAAGTTTCATTTCCTCCTGAGAACCTGAAGCACCTCGGTCCAACAGAAAGGTTACCAGCTTGCATCCAGTAGATGTTTCTCGTTCCAGTACAGCTTTCTTGTCTTTGTAAGACAAGTTCCAGTAGAGTTTTCTTGTCTTTATAAAACAGTATTTACAGACTCCTAAAACTTACTCCGATGCTCAGTTTCATGACTCCTCCTTGAACAGTGTTTGAACTTAGGGAAAACATGAAGTTCATATCAGGGAAAGGCAATTAACTGAGAGGCGTTCAATTCTCTCTTCAGATCCTAATTTAATATTCTTGCTCCATGACTGCCATGACAGAAATTATCCTGGCTTTATACTAACTGCTAATTCAGTAGAGTATTTTTGAAAGAACAAACTGAACTCAAGAGAGAATAAGCAATAAATAATGGAAACAGATACTCACCAAGGAGGTCATTTTGTGGCAACCATTCGATCAGCTTGGTATTGTTGCCTAAATTCCTTGGTTTGTTTCCTGAAAACCTAAACCAGTAACATGAAATGCAAACAGTTACCAAACCCTCCAAGGTAACTATCCTGTTTTGTTCATTAGAGAGGACTGGAACTGCAACTTCAGAAAGAACCAGCCACACACTGCAATTAAGCAAGACATACATCTTTACAACTGGCTTGTACTTCTGTATGTCGAAAAAAGCCTAAATTATTTATGCAAAGTTATATAAAAGCAATTAATTATGTTACTGGCTTGCCCTCCCTAACCAGAAGGGCATAAAATCTGCAAAAACCCCTTGGATTTAGCATCATGACATTAAGACTGCCAAGCAGTACTCACCACTTTTCTGTCCAACACACAAGTCCATGACCTGAGGAACAAAACCAAACCCCAAATCCCAAAAACACTCCAAATTACATTTGACTGACATATAAATACCTATATTTTAATAGAAGGCTTTAAATGAAATTGTTGGGTTAGCATTAAGAAAAGCTATCCTCAAGAAACATCCTCCGGATTTATTTACTACAAAACAGGGATGCTTCCTAAAGAAACATATTCCAGGGGAAACACAGTAAAAGGACAGAAGAAAAGCAGTAAGAAAAATTGGGATTATTAATTGGAAGCCAAGCAGTGTTGTGGGACTCATAAGAAAACAGTGGCTCTACTCGATGCTAAAACTGATGTCACATTTACTAACACAGATTCTGTGCCACAGCCTGAAAAATGCACATTTTCCCTGTTTCTTAGGGGGATTTGATCCTTGAACTACACACAGCAGCAAGGACATCCCCTAAATTATTGTGGGGAACAGGCCACCAAAACTATTAATACAGCTCCAAGACTGTGGCAGGGTTGTGAGACACCTACATGAGGTGTAAAACACTGAATATCTGAAAAAAAGGAAAAAAAAAAAGCTCACATGAACTCCACCAAATTATATCAGTGATGCTTGATGTGAAGCAGAGCTGACTAAACTGGTTTTGGATTTTTACAGGGAATTGTGAGCACCACTCAAGATGTTTTTAGAACTAAGAGCACTTCTTACTGATTCTGACTCCTGAAAATTTCTCCTCCTTCAATTTCTCACAGAGAACAAGTGAAAAAATGAGTAATGAAAGCCTGTGTTTACACATAAGAAAGGAAAATGGGCCTAAAAAAGTGAGGGAAAGGGGGAAGAAGAAAAAAAAATGGAGGCTTTTCATCATCAGGATTCATTCTTGAGCCCTGGGGTAGTTCCTTCATCAAAAATAGACAGTATGTCCTAAATGTTATAATCTTTGCTTGTTTTCACTGTCCCCAAATCCTTCCAAGGATATAAACTCAGCCTAGGAGTGTAACCACGCCTTATTCTGCCACGACAATAACTGCTTCTCCTTGTTACCAGGGTACTGCAGTATTCTCATGCCAAGTGTTTTTCAGGAGTGTCACATCCTCTGTGCCACCCAGGCAGTCTCAACTCCAGCTTCTGCAACTCCAGCGGGAAATAAGCACGCTCCAAACCACCCCAAGTTCCTCCAACACTGCCTTTACCTCCAGATAACCCTCTGGGGCAGCCTTGCCAGGGCGTGTGCCAACTTATTGGCGATGTCTTCCGACAGGTACTTGACTCCAGCGCCGAAGGAGACGAGGACAAAGCCGTTCTCGTGAGCGCCGTTCACCCACGCCTGCAGATCCTGCGGAAAACAAAGTTCACACTGAGCACTGCAGAGGCAAAGCACGGGAACAGTAAGAAAACATGGCTGAAAAAGAGCAGTTGTTGGTGCCTTTGCTGCTTCAGAAACCAAGGTTCACAAATCCCAAACATTCTAGAAGTCACCGAGAACAATGGCTCACGATTCAGAATCCAGGGCAGAGGCCACCAACAGCAAAACGCTTCCGTGTTTGTTTGAGCTGCACTGTTAACCACCAGCGGCTTAAGACAATTTGTCCCTCCTTAACTGAGCAGTTGACACACATTCACAAGTTAACAGGCTGCATTTTAACTCAGCAAAGCATAAATAGATCCATCTCATAGTATCAGCTTGGAAGCCCTGCACAGGAGAAGTGTGAATGAAGCCCTGGATTCAGCTGTGTCATTTCCAGGCTTTAGCAAAGTGCGAGTGCTTCAAAAGCCTTGCTTGGCTTTCATTTATATAAAAAGAATAAACACAACTTGAAAGAAGCCAGAGCTTCTAAAGACACTGTCAGTTCCTACTGCTCAAGGAGTAAAGAAAACATACCTTTTACTTTTTAAAGCATAGATTTAAATTCTGGGTTTTTCCTAACACGGCTGTTAGCAGTGGAAACAAACAAAAAAATCCTACAACTGACCTATCAGTCAGACGAAGAATATCTCAGGATATGGTTTAATTCTGGTCTCGTCAAGTTTAAGCACAAGCCTGCTCAACACCAGTGCAGCAATAGGAAATGAGCAAAGAGAAAATGAAGAGCCATGCTCACAATGTGCCTCTTGTCCTGGTAATAAATAGGAGGGCAGACAGTAATGGAGTAACGCCGTGCTATCGTATCCGAGCACAAAATCCAGCACACTGCACTGGGGGCTGTGCACTGCTCTCTGCTGTAAAGAGAGCCATTTCCTTTAAAATCCACACTTCGTCCTTCTCCAGTGCACTCTTTTCCTTTTTTTTATTCATGTGGAGGGAGAGGGAGAAGGCAAAGGAGGGGAAGTGGCTCTGACCTGCCTCAAAGCTGAATCATTTATTAGGGGCTGAACTTCTGACACCGAAGTTTCCAAGTGGTTTTGTGATTTATTTAAAGCTCGTCCTTGAATCTTACTTCAGGACCTAAGGCACACTGCAAATGTCATTATATTACAGTCACTGTAGTGCTTCAACTAGTTACATCTTGAAGTCTTTCCCATCAGCTGTTTCAAGTTAAGAACTTTTTGTGGGCTCTAGGACAAACCATTCTGAAAAGCCCAGTGTTCACAGGCCCTGGTCTTCACAGGGCACTCACCCAGCCAGAGGGGCAGATTCCTGGAGGTTTCCAGAGTGCCTTCCTGATGACACCTCCCTGAAAGAGGTGCCCAGGAAGCCACAAACAAGGTATTGGTGCTGGCCCTCAAACATACAGACATGGCAGGCCTTGGGACACAAAGGCCAGGGCAGCCTTGCCTGCAGTGACTGTGAGATGGAGTTCAGGATACTGAGGCAATGTGGCAGGCAACAGCAGCATCTCCTGGGCTGCAAGAAAGCCAATTCCAGCCTGGAAGAATCCCATGAGACACAGACCTAGAAAGACAGGCTTGGGAGAGCATGTTCCAGCACCACTTCCTCCGAGCTCAAGCATGGTCCATGCTGATGAGCGGAAGGCCAGCAAAGGTGGCAGGAAGATAGACAAAGGTGTAAAAAGAAAAAAACAAACAAACAAACAAACAAAAAAAACCACCAAAAAAACCAAAAAAACCCGACTTGAATCAGAAACAGGGACAGGTGGAATATCCAGGCACTGCTTGAGCAGGCAGGGATTGGGTTTAAAAGCCAAAGCTGAGTGGGACAAGGGACAAAAAGTCAAGAAGTTGCAAGTGCTTCTGCTTTCTTCACTTTAGCCTTTAGTGGTTTGGCCTTTGGCAATGCCAGGTCCCTAAGAGCAGAGGGAAAGTCTAAATAAACTGGACATAGACTGCTTACACAGGGCCTGATAGGATGAACCCAGAAATGCCACATGTTGGGAAACTGGTGTGTAATGGGTGGGGAAACAGGATAAATAGCAAGTGCCACTTGTGTTTTTAAAGAGGAAAAGCCATGGAGCAGTCTACTCAGCCTCAATTTGATCCCTGGAAAGCGATGGAAAATAATCCTGGATCATCCTGGCATCAGAAGGTCCTACCTGTGACTACCTCTCCTTGGCCAGACACTTGATTTCTGCTGCTGGAGATGAGCCTGTTCTAGCTGAGAACTGGCTCCCAATGCCACTGCTCCTCTGTGCTTTATGAGAAATTCTGGGAGACTTCACAGATCCCATGTACTCACACACTAACAATTACACTTCGTTATAGGACCATACAGGAGGTATAATTATTTCCCTATAATGGAATTCCTAAAACAGCATTGAAAAAAACCCCATGCATCATAAAAAATAGCTGCTAAATACTTATAATTTTATGTAGAGGAATAATAATTATTAAAAAACAAGGAACTTTACTATGTCACCTACAGACTTTTGCATTTTGTTGTGCAACAGCAAAGCAGCCTGCTCTGTGTTGTTACGGTGGTTTCATAGCCAAGCCTCTGGAATCCTTCCCTTTGAAGGTAATACCACTCCTTCAGTGGAACACAACATGGACAAAGGTGAATTTAAAATCTTGACAGGCAAGACAAGATCCTACCATCAGGGCAAAAGCATGGGATTTGTTCGTCATATTAAACAGGATTACATTTAAAAAAATAACTGGAATACAAAATGAAATAGTTTCTATCAACAGACCCTCATTATCCAGACCAGAGCTGGATGATGCCTGGCCAAAGCAGAGGAACCTGATGTTGTCCTAGGAGTTTTCTTTTGGAAGGTTAAATTAGGAAGAATGTCATTAATTCCTCAAGGTCAAAACTGCCCAGTGCCAACCTCAGGAAGAGCAAGAGAGTTTCATCTCAGCTTGCTGTGTTTTGACATCAACTGAAAGGTTCACAGATTTTATGTGTGCTTTACATGGTGGGGTTAGCAAGAGGAATTGCTTACCTGCCCCCTGACCTGCAGCCCCTTTCCAATCTGCTTCCCCAGAAGGGTGCTGGACATCACTGCTGTGCATGGGCTGCAGCAAATCAACTACAGACTTGTCAGGACGAGGGTCCTGCCTGCAAACATCTGTGTCATTCCTGGCATAACACAGCCTCCGTTCAAGGGGATCACTACAAATATAGGGAGCTGGGTAAAAATTACCAGGCAATGGAAAGCAGGGAACTTACACTGCATCCCCTTGGAGCTCCCTGAGTTTGTGATCTGGATCAGTCCATTATTCCCAGGTTCCTTAAACTTACTGTAATTATTTCGGTGACAGCTTTCTAGCACGGAATTTCTAAACAGTGGATCAAGTGAAACTGAATCCAAGTGAATGGCATTGCCAGGCCTCTGGTTTTGAGACACATCTGAACGTCCTGGTACAATCAGCCAGGCCATGGCACAAAGCCTCAGTATTTTCTTGTATTTTGCCTATTCTTTGTGCAGTATACAAGGTGTAGCTGTGATACCCACAGCAGATAAAGAGCAGGCTGTGCTCTTGGCACATCTCTGAAAGGGACTGAATACCTCAGCAGCACTGTGACTATGATTGTCACTTCATTCTAGCATGTACGCACCTCATGTTGACCAAAGAGAAGCTGGGAGCAATGCTCACAGAACCTGAACACTGGGAAAGCACACACTGATGCCACAGAACCATTTTGTCTGCCTACAATTTCAGCAGCCTTCAGTCACCTTCCTACCTTTCCACTCTCTAGGGCCATATTAGCCCTACCATCCCCCACAGCAGCCTCGATGAACCCACAAAAAAGCCCTCAGAGACAGCCAAGTTCATCCCCCATGAACTCACCCCTTTCTTCCCCTTAAATCCACTTACACTTTTGACCTCCATCACATTCTGCCCCGGCGATCTAATTACTCTCCGTATGAAAAGGCACTGAGTCAGGATGAGTCATTAGAGCCTCCCTCATTAAAATCAGCATTCCCTGATCGGGCAGCGCTTCACGGCTCCTGCCTTGCACCACAGCCACCTCCTTTTGCCCACTTTAAAGGACTTTCAGGTTTCTTGTAAACTCAGGATGGTTTTCTTTTAACACAAGGAAAGGAAATTACCGTTTTGGAGGTCTAACCTACAGAAAAAAAATCGGGGGAGGCAGCTTGTTACAGGATGAGCTGCTTTGAGCCTTCCTCAAACTCTGGTTCAAACTTCAACTGAGCACATAAATGAGAAGTTAATTCAAACTTAAGATATACATCATCAGGACATGCATTTTTTTAAATGGCTCTTTCTTTCAGTGACTGGAAGAGAACACCTAACTCTCTCCCTCACCCCAAAACATAAGTGATTTTCAGGTTTTCTTTAAACTGAGGCAAGGGTTTTTCCTTCGAAGTCCTAGCACGGCCAAGAGACCAAATTGCCCCTCACTGAGGCTACACTGCCAACTCGACAAACCTAGCAGTGACTTAGAAACAGGCATCTGGCTTTTCCCTTCCAAACCTTAAGGAATTATAACCCCCAAACCTCGATTAACTTGACAGCAAAACTGCCAATAGAAGTTCTGGTGAACAACCAGAACACACTCCCAGAGCTTGTGTACATCATGTCCATTGAAAGTGTAGGCCTGGCAAGTCTAATACAGCACATTGATATTCTGAACTGAACTCTGAACTATATTTTCCAGCTCAGTTTTGTTTTTCATCTAGTTACAGCTTTATACACATTCATAAAATAAAGGACCACCTAATACACATATTGCAACCAATTCAAATTTTCACTTAAATGGTTTAAAAAAAAAATAAATAATGCAATTATCACTCAATACCTAGATTAATTACCATTTTCACCAAATAAAAAACGCATACTAAAGTAGAAAAAACTTAAAGGGCCTCTACTTAGAACACTGTGCCCAACCCTGCCAGGTCTCTGCTTGTTTCTGTGTAAGTTCTGTGCAAATCCATGTCCTTTGGGAGAAATAGTACAGGACTGTGCTCGCATAGGGACAAGAAGCACTTATTGATCCATGCTGTACTATAGGAGCGAGGGGGGAGGAATAAAGAAATAAAATCCATCTTTTGACCCATGTGAGACAGGAATGCTATTGTGCCAGCCCCACTGTGTGGGCTTTGTTCTGCCTGGTTGTCTAATTAGCCATTCTCTGCAGGCCCCGGTGCTGAACACACAGCTGTGAGCAGGGAGTGAGGGCCCAGCTGGCAGTAACCAGTGGTGCCTAATACTGAGCTTTGTTTCAGATAAACAAAGTGCACAAATACAAACATAACCGGGTGTAATATCCGAAGCTTCCCCTGTTCAGCTGCTCCATTCAAATGTGCCATAGCACAAACGCCTGTTCTTCGAATACGGTTGCGAACCACCCTTTCCCCAGGGCAGAGCACAGGCATCCTATGCAACTTCTCCTACAAAATGCTGCTTGGAGCAGACAAAACCAGATCTATCTTAAAATAAGAAGCCACATTAAGCCAACTTTAGAAAGGAGATGGTCACTGATAAATTAACAGAAAGGTATAAAGACCATTTTTTTGGGTGCCCAAACTTTTCTGCTGTCCTCTGAATAGTACTTCTCTCACGTGACATGGTTAAATTCTGTATTAATAAATTTTGATTTCAGATTTTACTAACACAACATATCAGAACAGGTGGTCTAAGGTCATACAGGTGCCCTTACACAACCTTTATTATCACAAAACAAACAGGATCATATCTTATAACCTGAAAGTTACAAAAACCCATAATTCCACAGCAAACTTGGAGAAATGATCACTCCAGGCAAAGTAAGCTGTTTGTATTTACTTGCCATGAATTTTTAAGTCAGTCTAGAACCAAAAATAGGAGTTTTTATTTGCTCGGAGCAGCAAAGGACACAGAACAGGCCAGTGAACACGGAGGGCACGAGGCAGAGGATGGAGCCAGCCGCCCTGACTCCGCACATCCAGCTGCTTCTGCTGGCTCCCTGGTGCCCTGCTCACACTCCCAAGGTTATTTTCCACTGACTGAATTCCTGCCTTTTCAAAACTATGGCCACCAGGCAAAAGCTATTCTCCCATTTTATCAGGACTTGCTCCCTTCCATATCACCTGTCTTAATTAAGTTCTTAGTTCAATTAAGAGCAGACACGCAGCTCCCAGTGAGGACAGGATCCTCCTGAGCCCCCATTTCTCTCTGCATTAACAACAAGTTAATTCTTCTCCTCCCTGGGCTTTATTAATGAGTTCTACCATACAAAAAGCACATGCAGTTAATAGTCACACAATTTTTTCATATTTTGTAATTCATACTGGCACAGAGTAAGGTAACTCCTAAAACAATACTTTGTGCCCATTAAAGAAGCATACTCAGATTGTGGCTTTTGACTAAATCTGTTTTCTTGCTGGCTAAATAGCAACTTGCTACCAGTCAGGGAAACAAACTCTAAAGCTCTGAACTGTTTCCCATCAGAACCCCAAGCAGTACTAAGCACGGTCACTGCATATTAATCTGACAACGCTGTTAAGTTTTTCAATATTAGACACAGATTCAGCCCTGCTGAAATACAGACAACTTTTTCCTTTCACATTTCTCACTAATTATTTGCTGTTTATATATATACACTGTGTATCTGCCTTCTCCAAAATACACAGGGTATAAAACAAAAAGAAGTATTTAAAATCCTACAAAGCTTTCCAGTGCCTAAAACGTTGTATTTTCTCATCGCAGACCTTTACTGCCTTTTCCCATTAGGCATCCAACAGGGACAGCGAGCTTAAGTGCATTTAACTTGAAAGAGGAAAGTAATTCACAGTCCAAACCAGAGTCAGGAAGTGCAGTCCCCCAAGCCTCTGCTCCCGTACCTGAGCCCCCTCTGGAGTTGCAGGCGTATCCAGTGCAGCTCCGGGAACGGGATCTACCCAGAGCTAGAGGTCAAGCAGGAAAGTGCCGCGCAAGGACTTCCCTGGTGCAGAAATCCATTACTCACCAGACCTCTGGCAAGCACCCTGGGAAAGCAACCTTGCCTTTCACATGAATGGGAGGAGTGGAAAACAAGGAGCTTGCCCTTCAGGAGAGGTTATTAAAATCACTGCAGAGAGCAGCAAGGTGCAGCAGAGGGATCCTCAAACCCAGGGTTCCCACTGAAAACCTTGCTGGCATTACCCTACAGGCAGCATTCTGTTACAGAACACCCCAAAAACCACCTTCCTAAGCAGGAACGGGAAAGTGGATGATGATCAAATGGAAATGCAAACCAAGGTTTTACCAACCCTCTCAGTTGCTCCATATGGAACAAAAAACTCTACAGGAGTTAAGAAAAAAGTCTCAGTATTAAGTACTGAGATTGTTTTTACTTACTCTGTCTGCAGAACATAAAGTCAAATTAAATTGCTGATAATACAGTTAAGAAGAAAATTGAGAAGCAGCTAAATTATAAATACAGACCTCTGTATTACAGATACTGACATAAATCTACATGATAATCTCATTTAACTGGGAAATTTTGTCTCTCATTGTTCTAGTATGACACCTGTGCTCTGTGGATGGTAGGAGATCAGCATTCTAACCTGGAACTTTACATCCTTTAATCTAATAATTGCAATTTCTTCTTAATTTTCCTCTTCAGATAAAACAGCTTTTCTTTCTTCCTGGGGTTTACCTCCTCCCTTCTCTTCTTTTTTACAGCTTTATAAATACATGTAAAGTGTGTGTATCTATATACATACACAATACCCCATCTATATTTTAATATTATATTTATATGAACAAGCCATCAGCCACCAGTATCTCTATGAAAAGCCTAAGACCAGCTGGCTTCTGAGGCTGTGTAAGACCCACACGCTCCACGCAGACTCCCCTTGCTCAGGGTGGGCAGCAGAACATGCCGCCTGCAGAATTCCCCCCGTGAACAGCCTGGGAAGGCTCAGGAAGATGTCTCCTCACAAAGCTAGAGACGCCTCATGTCCCAAAGCAAGGTGTTAGCCATTTATCCACTTCACCTTTAAGCATCTAGGACATCTGAAAAGCAGTCTTGATTAATGATTTTTTTTTCAAGTCAGTAATACTAGTAATTAGGTTTGCTACTTGTAAGTGTCAAGTTTTGAGCACATCCCAACTTCCCAAATTACAGGAATATGGTACCCAAACTCAAGGATATTACAAATACTCCAGGAAAAAAGAACACTCTTTGAAATCAATTCCTATCTTCTGTTTTATGTTATAAATGGGAGAAATATGGGAAAAACACTGGCTCATTATTTGTCCTCTATGGAGGTCATTCCTCAAAATTTTAAAGAGGCACTCAGCTAAATCACTGCACATTCCCAAAATTAATAAATCTTGTTAGTTTGTGTGTTCCAATATGAACATGATCAGTTAGAATATTTAAAACCACAAAGGCTGATTACAGTAGTAGCTTATTAAAGTGTTGGGTTGCTAGGGGTTTTTTTTGGTATGGCTTTCATCATCTGACCTATCCAACATCTAAGGTCTGGAACTTGTATTTTCCATTCCCAAAACAAACATCTGCTTGAACTCAATAAATAACCACCCTGGACTGTAATCCATGAACCAAGTAAATAAACTTGCTTTTTGATGGACAGCACAGGCTCGCTGAAGGTTTGGTGCTCCTTGGTCAGCTCATGGGATGCCAGCTTTATGCCTGGCACGTGCACCTGGAGGACCTGCCTTCCTCGCAAGTTTAACTGGAGACACTTAACCAAGCTCCAAAATCAGCCCTGTGTCCTTTTCCCCGTGTCTTGCACTAAACAGACAGATGCTGAGTCGCATTTGTTCCCAAATTTAAAAATGCAGCAGTACAGCAGAACAGACATGGTTCACCAACCCAGTCCTGCCGGAGCAGCTGAGACTGGACACTACAGTTTCAGGACTGTGGGTACCTGGAGAGCATACACAACACTCTTGTGGATCAAAATCAAATTGTGGGGGGGAAGAAGCTTTATCTAAAATAATTTCAGAGCCAAAACACATGACCATACAGGTCAGTACAGAATTTACACAGTGCTGCATCATCTCCATCATCCTTAAAAGACTTTTTGCCTCCCCAGCTGCCAGCCACATGCATTTTAGAACAGCTCTGGAATTGCTTCACATCACCAGAAATTTACTGTCCAAACAGGTCTGTAAGAACCATTCCCTGGACTTTAAAAGTAATACTAAAATGATGGTGCTACGCCATGCACAACAAGCTACTGCTACAGTCTGCAAGGGCTTGGAGAGATGTGTCCTTGAATCTGAATGAAGGAGAAAAGCCAGGTTTAAGGAATAAAACATCTCTTGATCCTTCCACCTCTTTTTCAAGATACATATCAGTACCAGCTAACACACCTAGTAAACATACAACTGTCAGCAAGGCTCAGAGAGGGAAAAAAACCAACAAACAAAAAAAAACAAAATACTTTTTAGTGAAGATATTTCAAAGGCACCAATTTGCTGCATAGACTTTGATCTGTATAATAACAAGCTCAGATAAAAGATGTCCATGGAGGAGTGAGGAAGTTCTTGTAATTATCTGTTGACAGCTGCAGCTGTAAGGACAAGTTATTACTCCAGAATGAGAGCACCCTCCTCTGCAGCATAAATTCAGTTTCCTCACGGACTGAGTACTTCCCAAGGCAGCTGCTCGGAGCACCCCTCGGCTTCCTGCCCTGATTCAGGGACTTAGCAGGCTGATTAATGCCTAGTATGCACCAACCTGGTCACAAGGTCTAAATGCCAGAGCAGAGGTTTCCCTGCTGTTGCTTAAAAGGGTGTCCCTTGAAAAAGCCAGGTTCATTCAGGTCCCTCTGGAGAAGTGTAGTGAGGAAGAGGCAGAGGAGCCTGTGATTTTCCTAATGGCCAATGACAGTTATCTGGAACATACTGCCAGGGAACACTATACCGTCAATAGTTTAAGTCACTGATGACCTTAAGGACTTGATAGTCCAGTCCGTCTCTAGCTTTTCATCTTTTAAGGCTAATTCTGTTCACACTGTCCTCCAAATAATTCAGCATATGGTTTTATGAGGTATGTACACAAACCCTGGACTCTGCACCCATCACCCTAAGCGAATAAAATTCCACATGCATGTGGGATAAGTCCCCTTAAACCACCTCCTTGTCTTTTACTGAGCAGCACAGGACACTTTGTGCAAGAAGCACCGTCCAAACCCAGTTTAACCAGCGAAAACGTCACCCTGGCTCTCACAGAACACAACTAGAATCGCCTATGCAGAGCTTTGCAAAGCCACCATCAGCCCTCCCAGCACGGCAGAGCAGAGTGACAGGCTGTGTTCGGCTTCATCCACCTGCAGCAGGGATCCGAAGGGGCAATGTGCCATCCCCAGGCACTTGAGCCGCTGCCTGCCCAGGTGAGGCTGCCCCTGCCTTGCCAAGGAGGGAGCCGCAAGGCACCGCAGGGAGCCGGGCAGAGCGGTGACCTCCAAAGGACCCGCTGCTCTCGCCGCTGGCTCCCCCTCCTTGGCACGCCGATCACTGCGACTTCCCGAGGGACACTGCGCCAAGCGCAGCCCGACACCGGGGCACTGCCCGGCAGGGAGAGCGGGGAGGAGGATCGGAGCCTTCCCGAGGCATCTGGGCAAGCTGCAACCCAAAGACACGCTCGCGGTTTGTGTGCCACAGCCGGGGGCTGCAGCGTAATTGCTACAGAGCTCAGCAGCAGCTAAAAATCATGCTTGACACAAGCTAACTGCAGGAGCAGCAGGGAGGATGTGCTCCAGGATTGAAATATTAATGCAGATGGGACAACAAAACTGGGTCAGTTTCTATACATTTTTATATAAGCATAAAATATATATATATATGTAATATTAACACAGATGACCAGCAGAGCTGGATCAGGTTTGTTTCCCCTCAGACTGTTACACGACATGAATATTCAGCACCCACTGCCACGTGCTACCTTTAAATCTGTGCTTTTATAACTTTTCTTTCAAGAAGTTCAGGGAACAGGTGCACAATCTGAGCAGCCACAAAACAGAGCTACCCCATGCCTGGAATGAAAGAATGGCCATCATGTAACACCTTAAAAGCTGTTGACCTCTACCTGCTCATTGACTGCTTGTTACTATCTGACTCTTATTTTTAGGATGCTGCTTATGAACAGAAAGCTAGAACTTTTAACTTATGTCTAGGGATTCTATTACAGTTAAACAAACTACTTGGTTATCTTTGGTGAGGGGGCAAAAAGGAAAAAAGTGTTGACAACACAGGGGTGCCACTACTGAGGTGCCCAGGTAGTCTGAGCAGCTATTTTGGACTTGAAAGAACATCCCTGATTTTTTTCCCAATACTTCTCCAGCAGACAACATTAGGCTACTTACATGCAGTTTTGGTGAATTCAAGCCACTTGAAAGACTTACAATAACAGCTTTAGTGGGCAAATTTTAGCTGCTGTGTGCTGCTACCTGCTCCCCTTTTCTAATCATCATCCACGGACAAGAAAATTACTTGAGAGAGCTGCTGAAGCATCACCAATTCCAGCCCAGCACAGAAACATCAACTAGCTCTGCTTCTGGCTCACCTTAATGCACCAAACTGGAAGCTGCAGAAAATAAATTAGCCAAGGCTGCTGCCTTGGAGATGCAGCAAGAGCAGAGAACAGCCACAGCACACGCTATCCACACTCGCGGTTCTCATCTGCCAGGACAGAGGGACACTTAGTAATTTCATCCAATTGCTCAGCAAACACAAACTGATTGCCCAATAATTTACCTACAATACACACCACAGGGGTATGGATAACAGCTTAGGCATGGACAAATGACAGGATAAAAGAGCAATGTGCTCACTTGGTCCCTCTCTCACTTTCAATGAAAACTCATGCTTTGAACATTAAGAATGAATTGCCTGATAAAACTGAAAAGGTAAATCATGTCTCAGCTCACAAATAATTATAGGTATAAATATAGTTTCTTTCCTCCTCTGTAACAAATATTTGCCACCATTTACTTGACCTACAGGCCTGTTTCAAGGTCAATGTGACTCCTGTTACACAGAACATCAAAAGACCCTAAACAGACAGCATTAACCTCATTGCCCTAATTGGTTATGCAAATACCTTTTTTCTCTTACAGAAAAAGGAAATACCAGTCTGGAAAACGAAGGAAAAACTCAATCCAGCCAGCAAAGTTTTCCTAGAGGGAAAGTAGGGACGAACTTTTAGACAGCACAAGGTACCTTCGGTCTGCTTTCTCAGGATACCTGACCCTTCTGTAACACCAACACACTGATGCACATGTGGAAAGAGCCAGTTAGAAGCAGCACTGCTATGGTCATCTATGATGACACCCTGGAGAACAGACAATAGCACTTTTCATACGAAAAGCAAAGGCTGAAACAGCCATTTTAAGAAGCAAATTGTTGAGCACTGCAGGTCTACCTAGCCCTTTGTATCATCCAGCCAAAAGCATCCATTAAAAATCCCCTCAAATTCCAGATCTATTTGTTTATGTACACATAAACAGAAGTGCAAATGACACGGTTTTCTGTGAGATTGTTCTGCCTGTCACTCACCACTGTATTGCTCAACAGAGGCATTCTTAGGTCTAACATATCAAAGATCACTGAAGTAATCAAACTTAATAATTAATCTGCGCATCCAGGATTTCTGGAGTCAGTCCAGTCACTATCACTGTTTCAGTCTGAAGTTCTGAGCCTGATGTTGTGCACGTGCACAGTAAAAACTCCTATCTGAGTGCAGCCTTAGTGCTATTTATGCCAACTCTTATCTCCATTTCTCACTCAGTACAGTCTTCTCATGCTTATATATACGTAGTCTTATAGTCACTATCAAACCTAAGGGAGGCACAAAAACAAATACCATAAAGACACCCACACCATGAAGTTGCCTAGTATAACCAACCAGCAGGCTTCTGTAAGCATAAACAGTATTAGTCTATTCTCCCTCATGTTCATTTTAAACCATGTCTGGTTAAGAGCTCCTGATGTGATTCCCAGGACAGAGAGCACTGTTTTCACCTCTAGTGCAGCACTAAGCACTTCACTCAAAAGCAGAATACTTCCTGCATCCAAAAATTATTCACTTTGTTGTATTTGTGACCAACAGTTCCCCTCACCACCGCATGAAGTGACTTCCACGGAATACTTCACCAAGCAACAACAGAACAGGTCCCACCTGAAAAATCAGTGCTTAAAAACTACAACTCATCACATGAGGTCAAGCAGAAAGCACAGAAATCACTGTAAAACTCAGCAAACCTTACTTCTGGCAGAGGGCTGGCCGGCTTCGTTAGGATTCCTCCCACATAAACAACGTTGGGTAGCGTAGGTCTCGGAAACTCCAGTGCTACATCAGTACAAAGCATCCACAGGCTGGATCCATGGACCAAGTCGTACATGGACCGCTCTGGAAGAACCTTGTGTTTCTGCATTATCCTTTCATATTTTGGCAGAACCAAAAAACTGACTCCAAATCTTGAAATAAGATAAACAACAGTATTTTTAATCCTCTCAAATAGGTTCATGTGATCCGTGAGCAGCGAGTTAAATTCTGGAACGTAGGAGAGGGGAGCTGGAGCGCCCACTTCTGCTGGATACCAGAGGCCGGTGGAAAACACGGCGTACTTAACCCCTAAAAGATGGGCTATAACAAATCCACACATCTCATTGGGATCTACCAGGAGCAGGTCAAACTTCTCCTGTTTGAGGGCACGCATGAGGTTTCGGTTGCCAACGATCATGTCGCAGTTCTTGGAGTAGTGGTCCAGGATATCGAACAGCTCGAGGGCAGTCAGCCTCCCCGAGAAGATACTCCTCATCTTGGACTGGAGGAAATCATCCGAGGTGCTGCTGTTAAAGATCCCTGGGTAGCGCTGAAGTCTGTAGTGATTAGATGGAGGAATCTCTCTGCCCTCAGAGAGGAGAAACACTGTCTGGTGACCTTGGTCATGCAAGGCTGAGGCCAGAGTCTTGAAAATATAAAGATGGCTTTCAAACATAATTGGCGGCACAACAACGATTTTGGCAGCCCTCGCTATCCCAACAGCACTCCACAGGAGAATGAAGGCTGGAGCGTACGGCTTCATAGCTGGAAGGAGAAATAAGAGCATTACATCACAGGCAGCAGGACTACATTTTGCAGTTTAAGCACACCACCCTTTCCATTGCATGGTTCTGAGCACCTCCACTGCGAGGTCTTGTCTGATAGTTACCCACAGGCTTCCAGCTGTCCTCCTTCAAGCTGCAACTTGACTCTGATTTTAGCATAACATTTTCTGGGGTTTTGTTTTCACATAAGCTAACAGGACAGAGAAGACAGAGGACTTTCTTTGCTCCTAAAAGGACACGCAAATTCATGCTATGTTTTTCTTTAGTATCAATAACGATCAGACACGTAGGAGCGGAAAGCAAAAAATCAGGCAGGAAGATGCTACCATTGACTAAGAACCAGCTTTGAGCTTCCAAAAATGACATTCTGCTTACAAGAACAAGTGTAATAACAGGAGTTAGTACTGCCCACTTGAACACCACAACTTCCACTGAACCACTTTAACAGGTACTTGATTCTCAACCTACTTCAATCAGCACTTAAACACCCACTTGAACACCAGCCCTACCTATGCTGAAGAACCCCACTGCCATCCTGAATGCACAGTTCCTGACAGCAGCACACTGCTGGGGAAAGGGAAAATACTTTTCACACGTGGTTGGGTGATTTAAAATGCTGTATGCAGCAGAGGAAAGCTAAGTGCCTTCGAAGCACAACAAGGACATGTCAGAAACCCCTCAGTCATCATCACCCTCCTAGGACAGAGAAATGAGTTCAAGCCAAACCAAACAATCTGCTCTCTCCTCGTGCCAAACCAGTCCAGGTGGAAGCCTGAGTCTGTTACAGTGTCCTTTATAAATAAGAACAACAGAAAACACTGCTACTCAGTCCTTGTTATCTCCCTATGGTATAGCCATATAACCCTCCTACAACCCTCCTCCCTCCTGAGATTGCTCAGGACTTTTTCTTAGTTAATGTTGCATGGGTTACGAGCTAACAAATAGAGCACCTCATATTTTATATAGCTATTTATAAATTACTATATTCCTATACGCTTATTATGTAAAAAGTTTAAGGGGTTTTTTGAGTTCTATTACTCTGTAGCAAGTTTTCTGAAGGATGTCCCTTTCAGGTAGTTGTAGACAGCAGTTAAGTCTCCCTTGAGCTTCTTTTTCTCCCAGCTCCCTCAGTTATTCCTCAATGACTTATTCTCCAGATCCTTCACCAGCTTCACTGCCCTTGTCAGGATGTGCTCCAGCACCTCCGTATTGTTCATGAGGTGAGTGGCCCAGAACTGGACACAGCACTCGAGGTGTGGTCTCAAAGGGCCAAGTACAGAGGGAGAATCACTGCCCTGGCCCACACTCAGTTCTCCTGAACAGGACCCTGCTGGAGAGTAACGCTCCTTAGCTAAGAGAGGTGTTAGAAAAACTAAGTAAAACATGGTTCGCCAATGAAACATTCAAGAAAAATGATTAATCAAACTCAGAAAAATCCCATTATTGATTCCATCTCCCCATGCTAGAAGCATTCCCACGGTATTGAGTTACTGCTCCTGTCAACAAGAGCAATATTACAAAACCATGAATGGAGGTGCTGGGACTGGGAAACTCAGTTATGTTTCTATCAGCAGCAGAAATCAAAGGTTACAGGAGCCTGAGGGCTCGTGAGGATCCAACACGTTGCCACAGGCCAGCCCTACTTCCAACTCCTGATCCGAGGCATAGAGCACAGCACAGAAGAGACAATCCTTAGCCCTAAGGCATAGTTTCCGTGGCTGGGTGACACACATGCCACCGAAAGCCATGGGAACTACAGCTGTCCTTCCCTAGGATGTTGACAGTGTTTTTCCCCACTGCTTCCTGCACTCACACTTACCTGGCAGCCACATTTTATACAGGAATCACATTGCACATTCTACTCCTTGTGAAGGTATTATAAACACTAACATGAAAACCTGGCAATATAACTAAAACCATTTACCAAACATGATTTTTTATCCTCTTGCAGTGTATCAGCGTCAAGAGATGACACAACACACTTCACTGGCAGTCTGTACATTGTGCTATCTTCAGAACTGGTAAAACAATAATCACTTCTCAAAAACCTATTACGCAACTCCCCTTTTCAACATAAGCACCTTCCACAGGAGCTGGAAAATATACGTAAAGGACTTGCCAAGCCATAGCGATATCAAACACATGATGCTATTAGAGAAATGCCAATTAAGCGACATTTTCACTGGGAAAAATCGCATTGACCTTCTATTGAACTTCTGGCAGGAACCTGCAGCCTCATCATTTCATAGCCTGGCCAGACAGAAGCAGGGAGCTCAGGTTTGAATTCTGCAGGAACAAGGGCAATAGGTAACAGCATTCTGTTAGCCAATTAATCAGGAGCCTAATTTGGCAGACTGGGACCAGGGAATAGGTGGGTGCCCGGTGCCGTCAGCGGGGCATCAGCACACAACCACCCAAGCTCAGCTCCAGGCTCTCTCTCAGACACTCCCCCACTCCAACTGCCCCCAGCAGTGAGCTCCCCCAGCACAGCAGGTATTCCTCCCAGGACACTTGCCTATTCCAGTGGGAATTCCTGATTCAGCTCATCTCCCAAAGCAGCAAGCAGTGCCCAGGCACAGAAGTCTTGAGAATTGTCAGGACAAGGCCAAGGTGGTGCTCAGCTGAAGCCAGCTAATCACAACTAGAGCTCAAGGATTCTTCTCAAGTTCTACTAACTCCCAGCTACAATCCAGCTGTCAACTCCCAGAACAAATCACTGGCCAAAATAAATAAAAAGGATCAATGTCCAATGCAACTGCCTTCCATTTCTGCACACCAGGAGCACGAAAAAGAATCGTCAGGTGTCCTGACAGAAAAGAGGAAAGAAAAGCCCAGAGACACAGAATGATGCATCTCTTCAGGATGGTTAACAATATAAAACCATTTTGTACCTCTGTCTTAAGTCCTTCTTCTTAGGATTTGCCTCCATTAAGCAAGATTGTTTCGGTGTCTGAGCTGGCATGCAACATGCTTTTATCACAGAGGGTGAAAAGGAAAATGCAAATTTGCTAACATTTAAAAAAAAACCCCTAAAACATACCATAATGCCCAACCAAACAACACCCATAAAGTGATTCCTGAAGTGAAGCCATTCCTTTCAGCCAAAAAGCCCTAAAAACAAGGATATGGAGAAGAACCAGATGCAGAGCGGCATTGTAGTAGTGAAACCAACTGCTCATTGTAAAGGGTTCTCCTATTGGAGCACAGCAAGAACAAGTTAATGTTTAACTTCTTGGTATGCCTTGAACTTTATGAGTAGCTGCTGTTGGAGTAGGTTTAATGACCTCTATGTGGGGGTTTTCAAAGGAAAGAGGAAGCGTGAGTTTTAAAGGGTTACAGAAAATCAAGCACACTCCTGGACAGTCAGACTGTTATAGCAGTTTTCAGCTGACCAAAACACTTCTAAATCACGATTTATTTGTTTTAAGGAAGTATTTTTCCATTCACCCAGAAGGACCAAGCAGGACCTAAAACAAGAAGTGTGACTACACAGAAAATAATGACTTTCAGAAGAACAAAATAGGAGGGAGGATCTTCCCCCTCTTCATCACAAAGCTCTGATACTTTAAGGTTGGACAATGTGGAAAAGAACCAAATGACATTGAAATAAGTGTAGTGCTAGCTGACTTTTAGAATAATAATTTCAACATTAAGACTAAATGTCATTTATATAAACATCAATCTTAAATTATTTTAGATAAATTCCAAGTAATAATTGGTATAACAGTCAATTACAGTCCTAGAACACGTACCCAAGATTACATTTAGATTTGCTGCCAAACCTTAATAATCTGCTAATCACTGCTAATAGAACTTTTTGGCATGTTTGAGGGTTTTCTCCTGCTTTACACTCCTGGTTACCTACCTGCTATTTCTGAAACTCAGAAATAGCTATTTTCAAGCCAGCAATACCATTATCCACATTTTCCTCCATCATAGAGAGAATCAGAGGCAGAAGAGCCTCTCACTCACCTCCATCCAGCACAGCCTGAATGCAAACTGCTCCCACATTATCACTACTCAAAAGATTAAACAGTTCTTAGGCACTTACATGTAAGGATATAAAGAGTCCTTCTTACTCACTAGCCAAGAACACTCCTGACTTGAAAAGCAGCAAAGGAAGTTTGACAGAGCTTGAGTTCAGCGATGCAATTTGCTTTTTTAAGTTCCTCCCTTCCATTCAGCCTTTCTTTAGATTTGCTAAGGTTTGCTGAGTTTACCTGGGCAGTTTGAGTAGGACCTCTGCCGGGAAAGGTGCCCTTCATCCCAAGCAGCGCTCCTCTGACAGCAAAGGAGCAATCTCTGAGCTGCTGATCACTCACCTTACCCAAAGGGCTCAAATTACTCATTACCATTTCACAGAGACAGCACAGGTCAAAGGAACAGGCTGCCACCTCTGCAAGCCCAAATCTGGGAGCTAATTAGCAATGAAATGACTGTGCTCAAATGGAAAGCTAATGTGTGCATCCCAGGAATATTATTATTTTTTAAAAAGGAGAAACGGGAGATTTTCATGTAATTCAGCACACTGTGCGTACTACAAATTGCCAGAGTTGTGGTGCTAATATGCAGATTTATTTCTTCATCTTGCTCTCAGTATTGTCCCCCTCCCTTTACTACACCTCATTACACAAAACTCCATATTTTAGAAGGAAGAACACAAACTCTGCTCTTGGAGCTGTAAACTCCCTAAAACTTCACGTTAGTGTCTGAGCCAATTGGAACAAAAAGGCAGAAACACCATTTTTTAATTTTCTTATTTCCAAAAGAAACATGTATTTAATCAGCAACTAAACTTCCCTTAAAAGTTGCAGATCTGATGCAGTTTCCACATAGGTAGAGGGACCTTGACCAGTTTTCAGTTACATATAGCAACCACCCATGCTAGGCTCCAGAGCCAGGTGGTTTTCTCCCACTAAAGCATATTTGACCTGTTATCCCACCTGATCAAAAAACTGGAGCCATGAGCAGGGCAGTATCACCTCAGGAGCCAATCCCACCCTACCATGCCCAACTGCAGCCTCCACCACAGATAGATAAACATAAACAAGGTGTTTACTCCTCTCAAGATGAGATGTACTGTAGCTGTAGGAAGACACACATGGTTGAAAGAATAGCAAGAGAAATGCTGAGGGAAGCTGCAGAAGAACTGGTCGTGGAGAGCACCACAAACTGCCTCTGGGAGAAAACCAAAAAGCCAACATAAGCAGCTGCTGACTACAGTTTACTACTGCTCTCAATAGAAAGGAAGCATTAAAACAGGGAAAGAAATGACCACTGATCTCAGATTGTTGCCTGACATTACCCAATTCACTGCCACTCCAGCCCTGCCCACTCCAAACCCCATTGACACGAACTTACTCTGTGTGCAGTTCTGTTTGCTTTAGCTACTATTAAAAACAGTTTTACAGGTAAAACATGATACCCATCCTCCAGAGGCTTGTGAACACCTCAGCTATACAAACACAGAGCCAAGCCCTACAAGCCAGAGTGCACGACCAAAGGCCCCGTAAGCAAAGCCTTTTATCAAGCCCCAGATAGCCAGGAATGACTAACAGAAGGCACTTGCAGTTAGGTATAATGCTGAAAGACAAATAAAACACTTCAAGACAAAGAGAAGGTTTCACTAATACTGAGTACAGGATGATCCTGTGCTAAAAATGCACGTACTTAACCCAAATCTTAGCTGTGCCAGCCAAATACATGCAGCTGATAAAGACAAAATACAAATACACAGAAACATGCATGAAGTGCATTGACTCCAAACCAAAGGAGTGACCAGAGAAAAGAAAAACTCTTCCTTTTTACACATCCTTCAACATATGTAATTTTTCATGTTCCCCCCAAACATTTTAAGATTTAATAGCAGTCCATATCAGCATTTTTTTGCCAAGCACCCAGAAATGCTACCTATGTGATGAAATGCACTGACCAAATTATGTCTGACAGGAAATCTCAGAAAATAATTTTATCATGGAGACAGGAAGATTTTAATTAGTGGCATAACAGATGACAGTAAGGAAGACCATGATCTTCAAGATAAAACTTGCCTCCTAACCATTCTTCTAAGCTAGGAAATGTAAAACATGTTCTTAGCCCATAATACTGTTTGCTGTGCTCTACATATTCCACAGGCAAGCCAAAATACCCTAATCCTTTAGGAGCATGACAGTAAACCAGGCCCACAAGCTGACTTGAGGCAGCAAACAGCAGTTTAAGATTAGGAAGCCCTCGGTACTAAGTGACCTGCATGCTGAAAAACAGCAAAAAAGCACCAGAAATGCACAAACATGCAGAGGCTCGGAGCAACAAATCAGGAAATCATCTGGGAAGAGACTCTGGTACCAGGTATTGTACAGCCTTTGTGTTTATGTCCTTAAATTTTCTCTATCACACATCCTGTTACTAATTGCTGAGGCACAGCGTATGCTGTGATTACTACTCTGTGTTGCAATCTTTTAGATGAGTGGTGTGATTTGGCTTTCAACCACAGGCTCCTTTTCTCAACTAAATGAATAAATTAAGAAATTAGTAAGACACGTGTATCAACAAGAGCAGGCTTTTGCATTTGCTTCGTACAGTTTCCCAAACACCTTCTTCTATCCAATGACTGAAGCATTTCAATGAGCACAAGAACATCTCATCCACAGACAAAAGAGGAAGATTTATAGGCATTACAATCCTCTGTCAGACTTACCGTGCCAGCTATGCAAACAGCAATGGAGCTATTAAGAGGGAGTCAAAAGGATATGCAATTTATGAAACCACTTTTAGTAACCACTTACTGTATGTGCAACAGGTTTTATCAAGCACTGAAGGGTTTTACCTAAGCTTTTGTACTCAACCATGGCAGAAAAAGGATTTTAGAAATCCTCACTTCACAGGTAGCATGGCAGAAGAGGCACTTCTTCAAAATAAAGGTTCTACAGTATATATACAAAATATTTTCAAAAAGCATGCTAGTAGATGGATCTTTCAGAAGTTAGATGGGAATACAACTCTTATGCAAGGCATTCCGTCCTATTAAAATAACTTCATATCAAGTGGCCAAAGTATAACACTCCTGGTAACACTTCACCACTGGCTTTTGGAAAGAAGTGCTCTGTGATTCTTCATGCCCAAAACTTCTGAAAAGACTGATCGTGTCTTAAAAAGATTAAATACTTACAAATATTATCTTTATAAAGTGGCTATGTTCTAAAGCTACTCAGGATTTCCAAATCTATTAATAGCAATAATTTGATCTTTTAATCAAATCCCTTATAAACCTGCATGCTTTGGGGTCATAATGCTGCAGTAGTGACTGTATCAGCCAAAATCTGATTTCCCTGAGAATAAAGGATTCAAGACTAATTAAATATTTTCATAAGGTGAACTAAGTTCCAACAGGGCCAAGGCACCTTCCACTCCACATGATCTACATTCCTTAACACTCCACACACTAAAACTGAGCAAACAATACAAATTATAAACTCTATTCAAGGTCAGTATTGTACGAGCATCCATTTTCCAAGTTCAGCCAAACTAACTGCAAGGAATTGAGTTTAATCAAGATTTTAAAACCTGTGAAACATTAACCTCTGTAGATCTACCAGGTAGGGTAATCAAAACAAATCAAAAGACATTCTTGAGTCATTTTAATAACCCAAATAAAAGCAAATAGAGCAAGAACAGCCAGTCCTTTTTGTCCTGTTCTGCACTGAGCATCTCCAACGGGGCATTACAAGATCCCTATAATTTATAACACTTTACAGAGTGAGGATTAGCAAAGCCAAGCACTCACACGTGGCTCCAAAACCTGCGAGCTTCCACCGAGGGCAACTTGACTCGGAGTGCCAGCGGCTCGGATTTCTCCGCATTGGCGCTCTCCATTACGCGGCTCCGCTCCTTGCTGCCCGTGGTTATCCCACCCCTGGCACCTTGCAAAGACAACTGCTGCCTGCACACAGCCAAGAGCCATCTGTTTGCAGGCGAGACACGCACGCTCCTGGTGGAGAGATTTGTCTGCCTCATCCAACGCGACGTGAGAACCTCTCCTGACAAATTACACCTCTTCCTTCACAGCTACCGGGAACTCACTCACGACAAGGTGTCTTGGCAACAACATTCAAGTCCCTTGACAAAGTCTCCTCAGCTCCTGGAGACCTTTCCTCCCAGTACCCAGACCTGAAACCCTAAGTTTCCCCACCTGCTGCAGCCATTTTGCACCAGAAACAACCAGAAATATTGCTGTGACATCAGGGCTGGGGCTATCAACAGAGAGAAGCCAACAGGTTATTCCCCATTTCCAGGGGACACCTGTGCTGGTGAAGATGTTTTTTACTGGCCCTGCTCCTGCTGTGTGACCACCGTGCCCTGAAGAGCCCAGGAACAGAATAACTCACCACAGGATTAAGTGCTGAAAATAAAAGGAAACTTTCTACCTGGGGAGAGGATGAGGCATAAGTGCCACAGCAACTGATGGAGACAAAGATGCCTCCACTGAAGGGTCAAAGCTGCCCATGAAGCCTCTGCTCTCACACTGGCATCAAAAGACAGGCTGAAATAGCAGCTGAATGAAGTGCTAAGAAGATGGGAAAATGAAAAAAGAAAAAACCTGACTCTGATTTTCAATGTTTGAATTAATGACTGGATCTCCTTTGCTATAATGACCCTCTGAAGAAGGGGCTGGAAGAAATTGCAGTGCACTCTGCTGTAAGCCTAATTCCTTGGTGCCTGTAGTTATGTGCTACCATCACCCAAGCATGAATTTTGCCTCATGAACAAGCCTCAGGGTCTGAGACAACATTAGTTTTAAACTGAAACCCATTTTACTGGGATTTTCACTTAACTTCAATAATTATCGGGGGGATGCTTTGCTTTTCACTCCAGCTGGCTTCAGCTTGGTACAAGCTCTCCCTGGTCACGCCATCACATGACACCCAGAAGCACTCAATGAATTGCTTTGTTCTGTTTCTGACTTCATCCTATAGCAAATAAGCACATTTTAACAAGGCACACAAACACAATCGCAAAGGAAACTATCACAGGTTTGTTTCAGCAGTGGGAAATACAAACTGGAATAAAGTAAAAACACTTGGTTTCATCATGTTTTGCTCTTATTCAGCTCCATTAAAATAATTGCAGCAACACCACACATGCCAAAAACATTTAGCTTATTCAGTCTGTTAATTAATAGCTTCTGTTTTGAAATTTACAGGTTGGTTTTCTTCAAATTCAGTTGTTGTCTGGTGCTTTCAGATTTGTATTTTGAGTGCCTGCTTTGAACTATCTCCTAGTAGAATCTGGGCCCAGAGTAAGGATAAAAGTAGTGTAACAGCTTTCCTGTATAGTTTAATCCTGAGATTCTGATTTTAAGAGCAAGACCACATCACTTACCAGAGCTACAGGGGACAGAAATCAACTTGAGAATCTTCTAAAAGATGCAAAATACACTCCAGTAAGGGTTGGAGGGTTTTTTTTGGTAGCTGTATAAAAATTTTTAAATAAAGCTTCCTGCAAATTTCTAGCACCAGTAGTTGACTAAAACTAGAGTCTAATTCAAGAAAGGAAAGTCTAGGGTACAATTCAAAACTAAAGACAGGGTTTGTAGATTTTCAAAGACAGTCAGAGACTTAAGTGCCATCTGTTAATTCACAAATACTAGAGAAAAGAGAAAATAAACCCAAAGGTTACAAGGGGTCAAGACAAAGACGGTTCCCGTCTCCAAGACTACAATTCCCAGAATGATCTGTGTGTAAAACCAAAACAAATGAACAATAAGCCATCCAGGCACACCCAAGTGGTTCTACACATGCACATGTCTGTTCCTGTACACCAAAATGGTACTTCCCAAATATTCCTCCACTTCTGGAAAGCAACTAAAACTTTCTTAACACGAACACTACATAGTAATAAATACCTGATGGAGGTTTAAAACAGAAATAACTTTACAGCCTATATCTGTAGTTATTTCATTGGTAAGCAGTTTAAGGCAAGACTGATTGTCTAATAAAATATAGTCTGAGATAAAATGATATGGAATACTCCAATCCTTAAGAGTACATCCATGAAAATAAAGCTAATTGATAAACAAGCAAAATAATTACCAAAGTGTCACAAAGCACAGTAATTAATGATTTATCATTAGGAGTGGTTAAAGAAATATGACAGCTTTACGCCTTTACTTTACACACTCAGATCTGTTTTTCAAGATTCTCAACTTGAAAAAAAAAACTCAGATAATCATCAACCATCCTTGGGCAAGTTTCCACACAAGTCCTCACAAGACTGACACCAGCAGCTCCCACTTACTTTTAGCCCCACGAGTCATGGATGCCCCAAGCACTAGACTGGCCTATCCAGACATGTTACTGAAACACACATGGAATTTTCCACTCTGCACTGCTGGGAAGCAAAATGTGTGTGGACAAAACTTCACACGAGCATTTTAAGCTTGATAACTTATGATAAAGTTTTGTGCCCAGGGACCAAACACCACAGACATCACCACACACCCCTCAAAGCTCAGTTACAGGAAATAATGTTCTTCTGGGGACCAGCAAGGCTCCATCAGGGGTATAATTCTCCAGCAAAGCTTTGCTGGCATTTACAGTGCATTGATGTACAGGTTTTAACTGGACCATGCCAAAGCCAGCTCTCCAGTGGCAGCAGCCTCCTAGCCAAGAGCACAGCTGAGCAGGATACTGCTGCAAGGTCCACCTCAGCACACCACACTACCAAAAAGAAGTGCTTCTGAGCAGATGTTTGCATTATGATCAATTGCCACAAGTGGCTTCCCAAGCAAACNAAAAAACCAAAAAAAAAAAAAAAAAAATTTAGCTCCTTGCAACTAGCATTACACCCTCTAACAACTCTCTCATTTTAAAAATCCCTAGCACTTATAAATCTGAAGCAGATACCACATGAAGTACTAGCACAGCTGCTGGGGTTGGCCATGGCAGTGGGCTCTGCTGCCACACTTCCCACCTCACCTCAGCTCACAAGCTGTGCTTCTCGTGCTGACAGCAGCACCCTGGGCACAACTCCTGCTCCTCACCCAGATTTCATTCAGAGAGAGATGCTCCTTTCATCTCACTTGCAGTGTCAGCCAGAAAACCTCACTTTGCAGCATCAAGCCGACCTCACTTGGCCTCAAATTTGAGTATTTCTTGGTTGAAACACTAAATTGGGAACACAACGATGATGTCCTGAAAATAAAGCTAAGAGCAAGTTAGAACACATGAGTACTGACCATGTGTTTTCTTGAGCCCTTTTTGTTTCTCTTTTGGTTTGCTTTGTGCTAGCTTTTTTGTGAGTTTTCTTTTTTAAAGCTAGTAGTTAATTTTTGTTGAAAGTCTTAGCTATACTTTTAAAAAGGTGTATTTCATGAATTGGTACTCCTGGCATTAAAACACCTTATTCATTTGACTTAACTAAAATAACTTGCAAATTGGATGGGGGCTGCAGAAAAAACCCAAAACAAAACAAATACAAAATATGTCACTGCATTTTAATCTAAAATCCTGGATGTCTAAAATTCATGTTTGAGGTTTTGGTTACACTTCTGAGCAAATATATAACAGTTATAACAAATAAATAACTTATTCCAGACTGGTGGTGAAAATAATTTCTCTAATGGAATATAGTCTTGAACTAAGAAACTTGGAAGGTCCTCCAACTTCTAAATTCACACTGTTACCTCCCTCTAAATACACTGAGACACAGCCTTAATATTTGAATTTTTTTTAAAGCATGCTGTTTCTGCAGGGCATCAAGGCTCACTTCCAGAAGCTGACTCAAGACTTCCCACTAACCCTCCCCTTAGTTACTGAGTAAGAAGGGAAAATAGTCTTAAGTTGCTTATTTTTTTGTTTTTGGAAGCTGAACCATCCATTCATAGGAGGAAGGAACAGCACAGAGCAAAGAAGAAAGCTATGCTTGTTTCCCTATACAAATAAAATTATGGCATGACAAACCAGTTTATAGGCACAGTTTGGGCTACAAACCATTTAAATGCTTGTTTCTTACCAAGAATATCAGGACCTCACACCCTGAGCATTTTCACATACATACATCCAAGTGTCATAAAAGAGCAAAAATAATTCATCAAAAGGTTCAAGAAACCTTATGCCACAAGTCCTGGAAATTGCCTCCCAGCAAAGCTGTCCTGGGGGAAGGACAGAGAATTCTATTAAATGCTTCCAGTGTATTTTACTTCCTGGAAAACAGGGAGAAGAGCCCTCTACAATACCTATTCACAAACACTTGGAGCTGTATCAGAAAGTCAGTTCTCAGCCCAAAGATACTTTCTAAAACAACAATAAGAAGTCAATCCATGCTGAAATTTTTCTGAGGACTAGAAATACCAACAAAGGAGGTGAATGATGTCAAATGCTTCTCATGTGTCAGCACTTCTCAAACACAGTTCTGTTCTCGTCACAAATATGACTTTGTAATAATCAAACAGAAATAAAAATATTTGTTGAAAGTCTAGAGCTGGAGGAAAAAAATTATTTCATTTGCTAATCATCCCACGAATTTGATCTCACCACAAACAGCCCAACAGGCTTTAAAACTGCAGTGGGATTTCTCTTGTGAGTAAAAGACAAAAGATTTGACCACTAAGGAATAAACCAAGGTAAATTCTTGTACTGTTCTGAAGGGAGCGACCTGGCTAAAACAGCCATGTGGACAAAAAGCACTTTAAGGAGCCGAAAGTGGAAAACAGCAGGTCAGGTAGGCACGGGCAATGAACATTGGGCAGTTTAAGCCAAAACTAATGTAATGTATCTCATGCTCAAGAGCATCAATTAGAAAATAACCCAGTCAGGACAGACATTGTTACACTTCTAATTATCGCAGAACACTTTTCAAGTAGCAGGAAGAGTATTCCAGCAAACCGTGTCTTCTGTGCACATCTCAACAGGTACAGAGAAGGCCACACACAAAGCTGTGCCAGCGAGGCACAGTGCTGCGATTGCCACCGATTCCATCCACCAAAACCAGCCCACGGCTCCATTAGCACTTACTCAGCAAGTCACTTCCCTCCAATCCACTCACACGGGCAAGGAGAGGACTCAGAGCTCAGGTGACATCACCCTGCACAGAAGAAGGATGCAGGATCATTTCAGACGTCCTCTCCTCCAGCCCTGGTTAATCCCATGGGTTTCTCCACCCAAACCCCGCTTTAGAACAACCCAACTGTTTATGAAGCACCCTAAGAAAATAAAATCTACCGTTTACAAAACACTGTCATGATTCTCACCTCTGAGTCTCAATATTTAACAGACACATCACAAAACAAATATTTTCTTTTCTCGGGCTCTAGAAAGAGCTTCTGTTAACAGGAAACACGCAAAAAAAGGAAAAGTAAGTCACAAGCATTTTGTGCTAAATACTCGTTTCCCTGTATTTCAACTGAAATATTGTCACAACAGCATTAAAGCTGTCTCAGAGCACAGGACTCCAGCACAAACTGGTTGGTCTTCCAGAAAAGAAAAGCCACTGCAGTATCCAGTGTTCAGCCTGGATCAATCACTGAAACAAAGGAACAAAAACAAGGAAACGTGAAGCAAAGGTTAATTGCACACTACAAAGTGTCGGCGCTTTAAACCAGCTCAGCTGAAAATCTAAGTGACCTTGTGCGATACTTGCTTGGAAAAGCAGGCAGCTTCAGACTGGAAACGTTAGTCGAGAAAACGATGGCAATAAAAGTCTGGAAATACGTAATGTCACGTGAATTATTCCCAAAACTAAGTAATTTGGTCATAACACGAAAAAAGAAATGAAAAAATATTCATTTCAGGGTGGTTGCTTTGGGGGATAAGACCTTCAAGGATGCCTACTACTAGAGTTGCTCCCTGCTGTCCATCCTCAGGGAACTCTAACGAGCACGCAAAACGGGCTGCGCAATTCCCAAAAATTCCCTACTGTTCCACGGCCAGGGCTCAAATGAGTAGGTTATTCAGACAATAAGAGACAAAACGCCACCCGATACCCGCTTAAATACCGCAACTTCAGCGATGTGCCGCCCGAAAAGTTCACGCTTCACCGTTTTCCTCCTTTTCGAGCCCAACCAGGAGGCGCAGCAGCAATTACGCAACGCTGCTCCTTCAGAGGCGGCTGGGATGGAAACTGAGGGAATACCCAGGGAGGGCACTGCATCCCAGGCGCTCTGGGAGCCATCCCGGGTCTACGATGCCCCTCACACCGCGTCCCCAAGCCGGCAGCCGGGTGGCAACCCAACAAAGGGGGCTCCGCGCCCACACGCCGCGGTGCTACCCCCGATGACACCACCGCGGGCGCGGCTATCGGCGACAGCCCCTCACGGCGACACTAAACAGTGGACGGGGACCCGCCGAGACCAGCCAGAACCCGGTGT